>JAVKLF010000021.1:8086338-8114221 GCA_034783495.1 Millerichthys robustus
ACACACACACACACACACACAGAATAATCCACACATATGGTATAAGCCTGGAGGATTCTGGAGCGTCATCTATCCCCAAAAGAAGGCTAACTAACTCATGAATATACAAGCTGAGTATAAGCAGCTACACTCAGCTGAATATTTATTGACCACCTCCGAAAAACCGAGTCAGAGCAATAACGTTTTTGCTCATGTTTGTGTGCATGTTTGTTTGTATCGTTAGCAAAATATCTCATAAACCAATAAATGGATTTATGACTGATAGGTTTTGGACTTAATTCAACATGGCCGTCAAAGCCAGTTGACTTTAGAAAATACAACAACTGCAATATTTGACGGATATTGGGCCAAGCACCACAACACATTACTCAGCATTGCTAAAAACCTTGGTATAAACTGTTAAAGACAACCTTGTTGGTCTGTTAGCAAAATATATCCTATAACTGGATGGCTTTACAGTAGGCTATCCCTTTTGGGCCCTGGCTGTTGTTTTTGAAACCGACGGAATATGTCTTCAAAAAGGTGGCACCCTTTGTTTTAGCTGACCTAAAATGCAACCACACGTTGTTATTTTTTTCCCTCCTTTATTTTCTGCACACACCCCTTTTTTTCTTCACAATACAAACAACATGGGAGGGTCCCTGGTGGGTTCCAGAAGAGTGTGTTTGTTTGAGGGAAGAGCAGTATTGTTATTGAGGTGCATGTGTGTGTGATCCAAAAATAGAGAGTGACATCTAACCTCGAACGATAAAGAATAGGCTACAGATAAATGATTGACACCCCCCAACATAAACATAGCTGTGTTGATGGGATTAAAATGGAGGTGCAGCCAAAAGACAACGTTTTTAATCCTCGTGAGAGAGAAAAAATGTCGTCAGTCCTTAAATGTTGCTTTTAGCTTTAAGTTTGGATTTATTTAGGTCGATTCTTTTAAATGCCCCTTGAGGTCACGATTTGCCAGGACCCTCAATGTGTGTGTATGTGTGTTAAATCCGTGTTTCTAACACTAGGCTACGTGCCCTTTTTGTTTCACACACCTTTATATTTGGTGCATCGACATCGCTTTTTTTCTAAATAAAAAAATTGTCAAAGCTGCATGTGAGGCACCTGGTTGGTGACTCCCTCCCACCTCCATACAATCAGCCTTATTTAAAGACAAAATAAACCCCAACCCTCGAAGGGATTTCCAGACGAATGCACCTCTAAATAAAGATTATGCGCACACATTTCCACCAGGATATCAGCCTCCCTCCCCTCCCCCGTTTTGATCAATCAGTATTCTGGTGGAGGCAGCACGTACCTTGATCGATGGGAACAGATCTGGAAATGAAGACGGGGTTCACAGTTGTCAGGTTTGATGGGAAGCGGAATAAAAAATAAGAACTACAAAAAAAAGAGTGTCACATTTCGGACTGAGCCGCGCTCGCTGTGTTTGCGCTTCGTCCTCTCTCCATCCACATGGATCTGTGGATCCGAACCACCCAGTTGATTCCTCCACTTCCAGCTGCTGCTCCGGGTTTTTCAGCCAGAGACAGAAACCCGGCGTTTCAGCCCGTGCCCGCGGTCCTCAGAGGCAAAAGCACCGAGTCTAAACGCGACAGGCGAGAGGGTGTGAAAATTAAAATGTGTTTGGTTTTTTAAAACCCTAAATCCTTTGTTCAGCGGCGCGCATCTTTGGCTTTCAGTCGCCAGCAGCGACGGAGCGGTCATGAACACGATTACGAGAGAAAACGCGTCGAAATCCCGCGGTGCGCGCAGACGGTGTCCCCCATAATAACCGGATCCCCCTCCTCTCCGGTTTCTTGTGCTGAGTCTGACACGAACTGCTCCCAGCCGCAGCTCCCCGGACTGAACACCGAAAACTGCGCTCCGCAGAACGTGCGTAAAGATAATCCCTCAACACACACCGGCGCACAATCTCGTCAGAGCGTCAGGGCACTCTCTTCTTCCTCTCATTTTTTTTTTTTAAACTTTGAGAAATGTCGTTTACAGACGTGTTTGCACCGAATAAAGGTCTGCGCAACACAAACTGTAAAATTAAACCAGATGTTCTGAACTAGGCTATACCAAATGATTGTTTGGAACTGTTTACTTTTACAGATGTATTGATAAGCTATGCAATGCTGAAATGTAGGTATGGGGGCTAAACATGGAAACTGTGAGGTCACATGATTCATTTAAATCATGGCCTCAGCCTGTGCGAGTAAACAAATAGGCTACAGGAAAATTGAGCACATCAAATCAACAATAAGTTGATTAAGTAGAAATCTGAGTGAATTAGCTGCAGTTTCATTGATTTATTTTCTCCTAAACAGATAAATGATCTACTCATTTAACTTTGTTTAAAAACACAGCAGCAGCATTAGAACCAGGCTCTTTGTGAATATTCTACAAAGAGGATTTCAATGAAATGCTTTAAGTCTTGCAAATTTTTTTTAAAATGAAAGTCCATTTAATTTAAAACTAGAATTTCATTTAGTCATCCCCAAAGTCTTGATGCAGCATCAAACTGCTGTGATGCCTATTTTTTCTCATTTTTATCTCATGCTTGTTGCCTCAGCTGTTTCAGTCGATCTAACAGGCAGAACCCCCACAGCCCCCTCTTTCAGCTATCTTTTTACTACATTTAGCATTTTTGTGGCTTTTTGCATCTTTTAACTTCAAACTAGTATTGTTGGCTCTTCACCTAATTTCAGTAAAGTCATTCAGCGCTCAGCATCATGCATGTTTGTAGAAAATGTAAATATTTTAGTTCTATTTTGGCTTTTGCTCTTTTTGGCACTGTTTAGTAAATTCTAATTTAGTCACTGTCCCTCTCACATTTTACAAATGCTTATTATGCACAGGCTTCGTCTTGCGTTGTTGTTCTACTACTTTCCCTTTCACATGCACACAAATTCATAGTCCTGCAGAATGGAGCGACATATATTCTCTTCAGCGAAGGGGGCAGATCATATGGAGTGGCAGCTGAAGATGTGAGACTAATCTGACAGGTGCAGGCTGAGAGAGTGACAGCATGGGAAGAGGGGGTGGAGGAAGACCCTGTGGAGGAAGGGGGTCACTG
This sequence comes from Millerichthys robustus, assembly GCA_034783495.1. Classification (NCBI taxonomy): domain Eukaryota; kingdom Metazoa; phylum Chordata; class Actinopteri; order Cyprinodontiformes; family Rivulidae; genus Millerichthys; species Millerichthys robustus. The sequence continues at coordinate 8,089,403 of JAVKLF010000021.1, forward strand.
CACGAAACAGGAGGATTCAGAGAGATTAATGGTTCTTTTACTTATCAGCACACAGACCCTTGTGGTGTATCACCAAGGCCACAGTTATCCTCATCATTTTTATATGAGCCATGAAAAGGAGGAAAGAAATCACTGTATGCGATCACACACTTAAATCACACACACTTAATCACAGCAAATTGATTTGAAAGAACATCTCAACATTATCAGGTCAGTATAATAAGGTAATTAAAAACTTATTACCATGTGGGTACTGGGATCGCAGACATTAAATCTGACAGATTCTTCTTTTTTTTGCACAACCCAGACTGATCCACTTACATTGGGATGTGTGTAAAGAGAACAGCCACAAAACTACCACTTTTCAGAAATGCTAACCTTTTGGTAGAAGAAAAAAAAGGAAAAAAATATAATTGTTTGAGGCAATTTTGTTTTTAGATCAAGTACAGGAAAAAATATAGAATTACTTTTAGTTCTCAAACAAACACCTGCATCAGATTAAATCTGCTAATTAGTCTGCAGTTAGACTGCACACAACTTGGAGAACTGTTGTACTAAAGCAGGTTGACATGAATCATGACTTTGAAACAAGAGATGCCAGTTGAAACAGAGCCAAGGATAATCAAGTTTTTTTCAGGAAGGTAAATCATCATCAAATGCTGGAAAAGATGTTGGTTTTTGAATCTGAAATCTGGACCAAGTACAAACAAAATGAGAAAGTTGTCAAAGGCTTAAAGACATCAAAACATCAAGATAGAAAACACAAAGCAAAATGTCTTGAAAACAGCAGAGACAAGATTCACAGACACATATGACAAACCTATTTATCTTATATTTACATTAATAACTAAGACCTCTTGTAGAGATCCAGCTCAGACTGTTACTGAATGTATGAGAACCACCTACGTCTGCCAGAGTATTTAAAAGGTGGCGAGGTATCGCTGGATGAATCTGAGCATGTGTAAGGCTCAGTCTCTGACTGATGTAACTTTACTGACAGGCTGTAGACCAGCCTTGGCTCAGTCTTGTCCTTTAACAAGAGAAGCAGATGCTCCTAAAGTGTCATCAGCATCACAGGTGCTGTCTGTACCAATTCCTTTTAAAACTAATATATATTGTGCTTTTAAAGTCTCATTGCAACTAAAATTGTAGCTTTCAGTGGATTTTTGTTTCTTGCTTCACGTACCTCTCCAGAGGTTGCCTCGTCTTGTCGAGGCCTCGCTTGACTCCAAACAAGGAAACACACCTTCACAACGGGGTGGACGCCACACATGCCTGCACGCTGCATCTGTTTCCAGTAGCCTGCATCAAAATGAGATTCCGTGACCTCATAGGATGTATTAACTATGACAGGATGCAGGTGTCTGAAAATAGCAGGAAGAGGGTCTAATTTTAAGGAGTATGATTTATTTCCAGAGACGTGTCCCTCTGTAAACTGGCTGAAATGCATCCAGATAAAGAAGTGAGATGACTGGGCTGTCAGTCAGATAAAACGGAACTTTTGCAAGTTTGAGTCAAAAAAGTACAGATACCGTTTAAGATGCGGGGTTTATTGTGTATAACATGGATTTACAGTCCCGTACAAAAATCTTGGACTTGCTTTGTTTTTTTATATTTAGTCTTAAAGGAGACAGATTTTCTAGTCTTTTACAAAGGTCTTGATCAACAGTTCACTGTCTTTCAAAATTATTCTTTGAACTTTGCCAAAAGTAGATTTGCATGATTCGGAGGATAGATGGAGGCATTAACACATGTATTTCTAACATACAGATACAAACTTTGTGTTGTCTGTGTTAGATATTTTACATGAGCTTCAAGTGGACACTTAAAGAAAATGTATTCCCTTGTTTATAGTGTCATCAATGCTGACGTGTTAAAGAGACTTTAGGTTTTTAATGAGCATGGTAAGTGACATGACATTGGGTGAGTTGATTAGACTCCAGAGGAACAACATTGGTTCTGGGAGAGATATGGTGTCTTTAGATGCAATAAAGTTTTTGAAGAATACAGAATTGGTTCTCTGCGTATGATTCCGGCTTTCAACCAAAAGAACACGCATAGTTTTATTCTACGTCTGATCTCTTCAAACATCACATTATTGATTATTGTGCACTTGCTTTAATTCAAATCAACCTTGAAGACCCTGCTGTCATTGTCAGGTTTCCTAATGGCCCAAAACAGGATTTAACCTCCAGAGAGTCAGTGTTAGGGCAGTGGAATAAAGGCAGCTCCAGGATTTACCTTCATCCTCCATCATTCAGTCACCAGGTCCACATGCTGGATGTGACATATTGTCTATAAAGCCTGTCTGGTCAACAAGGCCCACTTCTGGTCTGAGGTGAATAAACAATATTGTGGTCTTACACTCACATCCTCATCTAACATTGTTCCTTTGGTTCCCTTCAACCTTCCATTCACTATTTTGTGACATTTAAATAATCACAGTAATGAGATTGGACTGCCTCTAGAAGTGCCATTGGTGCTAATTATCATATTTAGCACGCCAACATGCTTCACTTGGATCATGAGCATCATGAGCTCTGTAGTATATCTTCTAAATATCAGCGCATTGAAATATTTACATAGAACTATTTGTTAAATGGACAAATGTAACAACAGTCTTGAGTCACTCCTCTTGTGTCTCCAGGGTCTGTATTTGCTTTTTAAATTCTGACTCTGTCAGCAGAGGCTTAAATACATTTTCTGCCACATCAAATTTGACCCTGGATGGCAGAGATGACCATTAAAAAAATAATGACCAAAACAAGACTTTTGTTTTCTGACTTAGTTAAGTTATTTAGAAGATGTGTACAATGAAAATATTTTACTTTTAAAGATGTTAAACTATATCACATGGGAGGGTCAGTGAAGGTCATCAGAATGCTAAAGCAAACAGGTACTATACACATACGCTGTCCTACAAGTAGGAAAGAAATTCGACTGTAGCAGAGTTATATAAATATCTTCAGCTTGTCTCTTTCTTTTTCTTTCAGCCACTTTCCTCCAGCCCAAGCTGTAACCTCTTGAGGTCTTGTGTTACCTTCACCCTTCTTAGCAATTACTCAGCCAAGTAGAAGCTGCTCTGGCTGGCATTGGTCAGAGTTTGCTCTTGGGGGGGTGGGGGTGGGGAGCCTGACTGAGAGCCTGGAATTTGTGGAGTCCTGAGGAGAAAAAGGATTGGGGACATGGATTTTGGGAACAAGATTATTGGGCGACATCAGAGGCGAGCTTCCACAGGTGGCAGCACACTCACTAAAACCCATGTGTGGAATCAGACATCACACAGACAGATTATCCTCCCCAAAGTCCCCCCAAATAAGCACGCTATGTGGTATGAATACATATAAACATGCACGTGCACACACAGACACACAAACAGAGTAGAAGGGATTTGAGGTCACAGCATGTAACCATTTGTTCGGGTTTTGGGGGAAATTGAGGATTACTGATTTATTAGTAGGACACTTGCCAGATGTGGCCACATGTTGCTCTCATTTTGTGGTAAAATTTTACTTGATCAACATTTTTACCTTTGGCATTGAGCACTTTTACTTCCTTTCGGTAATGATGGTGTTTAAAGTACTCATTGCAATGTCATGAAGAGCGATAAAGAATTTATAAACCAAATTCACACATTTTTTTTTCTCATATCAATTGGGTAATGTGTCCTTAAACTAATAAACAAAGTTGCCAACTACCATGTGTGTTTGTTTACTTATGGTAACAGCCAGAGTGACCAAAATTAGATCAGTTAGACTAGATTAGATGACAGCCATGGAGACAACTTAAATGTATTGGTGCATATTTTTGTTTTGATTTACTGACTAATGTATGCAGGTATGGATAAATGTCCTGAGTCGAAAAACGTCTAGCAAAAGTTTCACAAAGGTCCATCAGTCTATCCATGCAAATCCAGTTTCTTTTCTGTGACAGCATCACAAACACTCAGTCTCTCTTCTCCAAACTGCTTGCTTCTCATCTGCAGGCCTTTTTCCATCACTGCGTCTCAGCACTTTCTCAGTTTATCAAACATTTCTCACTCAGCCCCTTTTTCTTCCTCTCAGCATTCCCATCACGTCCTCGCCTCCGCATTTGCTCAGATTTTAGGTTTAGCTCAGGAAATCAAAAGATACCTGTACAGTAATGGTTTTCTTACAGGTAAAGTGTTAGTTTAAGCACTTCTTTCTAACCCTAACCCATATAAGATTGATTATATAAATGAAACAAGCAGAATGAGAGAACAGGACCATCCTGAGGAAAGGAGCTTCACTTTAAAGAATCTCTGCTGGATGGCCCAGGAAAGAAGCAAGGCCATTTTTGAGTGCAAGGAGCCATCTCCTTGGTGAGTACCATGGCAACAGCCTAACGTGGGCCCCAGCTTTCCTGAGATGTTCTTTTCAAGCTCCTGGTCTAAAGTGGCAGGCCAGTTTTTTTTTGTTATGTGATGTCTATTGCTCTCTCTTGGCCATTCTTCTGTTTTTCTCCTTTTCTCTCCTGCCTGACATGGTCCTGGCCTTGTTCAGCAGTGAGGCTGTGAGAAGACTGCTGGGGGTGAGTGTCCGTGGGAAAATGTTGCCAGACAACATGGTGGTATGTGACAGGGAGGGACAGCTATTATATAGGCTGTGTAGGACAAAAGGGGAAACTATGATAATGAATATATTACCTAAGCTGATCATTTAGACTGTAACCACATTATATATTTTTTATGTTTTGTGAACAAGAACCTTTCAAACTCTCTGACATTAGGACAACTTGTCTAACTCACTAACATTAAGGGTTTGTTCTTATCTCTCACTTTTCTTATGTTTACCATTATGAAACATCTATCATAAACTTGATGTCAGGGACAAAAACAATACTTGTTTCTTTAAAATAAATTAAAAAAGAAGAAAGTCTCCCTCCAGGATATTTATGAGTGGTCTGGACCCTTCATACATCTTTCATCTTTGCCTTTTGGCAGAAAATACAAAGTCCCCAAATGCAAATAGAATTGATTATCAATGTTTTTGTTGATCAAAATTCTAAAAAAAACATCTACTGAGGCTAAATGAGTCGTGCATTATATCAGCAGCAGGACAGGCCAGTTGTTTAGCAGTGATGCCTCAGGGCGAGAAGGTCCTGGGTTTGATTCCTAGTTCAGACCTGAGGGTCTCTCTGTGTGGAGTTTGTGCTTGTGTGGGTTTTCTCTGGGTTCTTGAGTTTCCTTCCACAGACCAAAAAAAAAAAAGACAGGCACATAAGGTTGCCTTCAGGCCTCCTTTGCAAAAAAGATCTGTGATCTCAATGGGATTTGCCTGGTTAAATAAAGATAAATAAAGAGATAATGTCTCCTGGTACTGAATTGTGCACTGTATCTTACTGGTGAATAATGTTTGGCATTTGTTTGTTGCTATTAGAAAGTAATCACTGGCCATACATCTACAACCGATTAATGTTTAGTCAACACAATCAAGTATGGTTGCACAAAAAAACAAACAGACTGAGTAGTTTCATCTTTGCTTCATACCTTTCCTTGGTTGAGTTATAGATTCTGACCTACACAAACCCCAGTCAAATAAAGGGTCAATAAGTCAGGCAGACTAAACCAACACAAGCCAAATAAACAAACCCTATGCCTCTGTACCATCACTGCTACAGGAGAAGCAGGAATATATTTCCATCACAGCTATCTGACATTCGGTTTGGTTCATGTTCTGATTACGCACCTCACAGTTCTGTTTATAGTGTTTCATGCTTCATTATCTGACAGTGAGATAAAAAGCACTGCAGACAGAAATTTATTGATCCATGCTTTCCTCTTCACTTACACGTCTCCATAGATCAAATACTTAATTTATCATAAATATTGACATTTTTACTGTATGGTCATTGCTCACTCATTTAATTGTTAGTTTATTGTTGGTGAAACTAATGGTGAAGCAGTAGGCGTAGTCTGGGAAGTATTGTTAGGTTGATGCTTTGCAACTATTTTAATGCAACTTTATGTACTATTATGTGACATTATATCCGTGTTTGTTCTTGACAGTCTTCACATGTTTTGTCCATAAATGATCAACACATATATTTTCCCTCCATATTTCCTATAAACGTTCTTTTATGTCATTCTAAAGCAATCACAGAACTGACAACATTTGTGGTTTTATGGTTTAATACATTGGCTGAACAATGATTAGTATGAGTTTTATAAGGTGCATTTCAACCAGGACGAATAAATAAAAAAAGATTAAAACAATATCTTAAACATTGTTCATGTCACAAACACATGCTAAATGTTACACTTACAGTAAGAACTTTAGTATTGATGTTAACAGAGAGCCACCTAGTGGATAAATGGGGAACTCTACAGCTAGGATTGTTTATGTCTTCTAAATCACACACACACACACACACACACACACACACACACACACACACACACACACACACACACACACACACATAATGATGAGCCTGAGCTAAAAGAGAAAAAATATACATCAAATTCTCTTGTTTTAGTATTAATTTACTTGCACACCTTCATGTGACTTCTCTTTCTATCGTGAGCCAATGATTGACTGCAGCCAGCTGAGGTGGCGCGACACTTTTTGGAAGATGTATCCGTTGCTGCAGTCGGCCCCCTCTGGCTGACTCACCACCCCAGTGAGGAAGAACACATCCCTGTACAGGGTGAGCAGGGGGCTACCGGAGCCCATGGTACAGTCCGCATTGGTCCGTGGGACCGTGCAGCCCATTTTGTTGGTCATCAATGTGGGGAATGTTTCCACACACTGTGGCAGCTTTCTGTACTCCAGGTGGTTAAGAATGAGCGACCCCTGGAAAGATGGCTCCTGTTCGGAGCTTTTCCAGCCAGTGATAACGGCTGGGAGGTCTCCCAACATCAAGATGTTCTCGGCAAAGTCCCTCTCAGGCAGACAGGCAGCAACTCTGTTTTTCTTAAATATTATGCGGTCACGAAGTTCTATCACAGCCAGGTCATTTTCAGGTCGGCCCTCCACGTAACGAGGATGGACATGAATTAATTTTGTGTACAGTAGCTGCTCGTCAGAGTCACTGCTGCTGATGCTGCGTTTACCTGAGGAAGAGCGTGTAAGGACAGACGATAGCATTAAGGAACAGTTGACTCTTTAGTTCATGTTGTGCAGCCTTCCATCTGCATTTACAGCATATTATAAATAAATAAATAAATAAAGTTATAAACCCACAGTTTGTGTATTCCCATAAATTCCCAAGTGGAGTTCTAATTCAACCAAAATCAATAAAAGAATGTTGAGGTATTTCAACAAAGATGTTATTATATGCCATTATCAGGAGAAGCTGTGTAAGATATATTTCTGTGCTGTGTTTACTCACCAACTGCAACCTGGAAAGAGCTGTGTTTGTTGGCACACTGAGCTGAAGTCAGGACCAGGTTCTCATTCAGTATGACACCGCTACAAAAACCTGAAGACACTGAAGTCTTCAGCAATGCCTGCAAACAGGACGAACATGTTGTTAGGAACAGCAGAATGTGCAGTGTGCAATGTGGTAGTGTGTTACTTCCTACCTGCCAAGGACACTCTGTGGATGTACAAGTTAGTCCTTCAAAGTTGCTTTGACTGTTGCTAGACTGTCTGCTTCTCCACTGACTTAAACTGTTCACCTTACCACAAGGGAACGGGACTGACAAGGAAACATCATTAGTTACGTTTTTAGAAAAACTGTCATTTTTGTTCTGCAAATAAGGAATTAATTGAAACTAATGCAGAAACATGACCCACACATCTCGGAAAAACTTGCAGACTGTTTAATTTTATACAGAAACCTGAATGTTTATAACCCACGGACAATATAATAGAAAGAAGCAAATGTTCTTTGCCCATCCTTACCGATTACATTTTTCTACGTTTCTGTATGTTTGCGTACAAAATATAAAAAATTAGTTACTGATTCCCCAGTTATTGCTTCTGTCGAAATGTTACAGGTGTGCAATAATGTTTTGGTCTGTCTATGTGCACGTGTCAGTTCTTTTATATGTAACATTATGAAATTTGCTCACGGACTACTGAATGAATTTTAAAGAAAGACACAAAAGAGCTGTTTTAAGGAGGAGACAGGAGAGGGAGTGGGCATGCTGAAAATGAAAAGATAAAAATTAGTTCACTGGAAATGTTGCATCTAAAAAACATACCTGCTGGCTCACAGTTGTTCTTGTTTGAACTGCTAAGCTTCCATCCACGAGCGCAGGAACATTGGTAAGACGTGTAGCCTGGTTTGCAGAACTGCGAGCAGCCCTTGTTCTTTTCCAAAGTGCAAAGAGTCTCATCTGCATCGCAAAACAGTAGGGGAGGTAGTAAAATGGGCACAGCAATAACACATTTAAATAAATGATGATGCTGACATGCAGCCTGTCCTGAGTCCCTTTAACCTTTTTCACAGTGGACCCCAGTAAAACCCGACTTGCAGACGCAGTCATAGCCTCCCACGCTGTCTGAACACATGGCTCCGTTCTTGCAGGGGTTCTCTGCACACTGATCTCCATCTTAACATAAAACAAGTCCATGAGAAGATGGACTTGCACCGCTAATGACTTTGCAGTAATGAGGAGTGATCTTAAAAGAGAACTCACCGATGTAAACAGACCAGAAAATATCCTGGAAGAGAAAATGCCTCAGTGAATTACTGTGGCAGCACAGCGGCTTCTTTTGTCAATTATTAAACAGAGGCATGGGAGAGAAACAAGGAGCAAACTCAAGCTCACCGTGCGGTACGAGTCCTGGAAATACTTTCTGGCCTCCTCATAGGAGCACACCTTCTCCATGCATGCCTGCTCCAGGGTGGAGGATGGAGTTCCCACATTCCTTTTCTGACGGGAGATCAGTGAGGTGGCCTGCTGTTTCTCCAGAAACACTGAAGAAGAAGTTACCATCAGAGGACTCCGAATTACAAAATCATGAACATATAGTAACAATAAAGATTTTCTTCTTTCATTTGTCACGTTGAATTTTTTTCTTACACTATTCACCAAGGTAATACTAAACATGTTGTCCCATTAATCTTCAAAGCTCCACCTCTTTTTCCTCCCTCCTAAACACAGACTTACCTGTCTGTGGACTATGAATGGCTGATATCATCCCAGCAAACAGAGACAGAAGAGCAGCAAATGTGATTGAGGAATTCATGGTGACACTAAAGTGTCAGAGGTCAGGTCTGCAGGGTTCAATGTGTATTTCTAGTAAGAATATATAGAGAAGGGCATGATATGAATAAATATAGGGTACAGCAATCTAAATCTACAGTCTTATTTATTACCTAAACATAATTATTGTCTGTTACCAAAGGTGAAAGCAAAGCAACAGCATGTCTTTATTTGTTTTTCAGTACCATTAGTAAAACCAATCAGAAATCACTGAAGAAAAAGCAATAATACAGTAACTGTATATGCAATCCTTTTGTGCCCATAGGTAATGTGATAGACTGTTCGGTGGGATATTGTCTTTGTAAAGGCCTTATTTATATTTTTTTGAATTGTAGGAAAACAGCCGATCTACATTCATCACCAGTGAAGAACACAAAGTTATATTGTTACAGAAAACGACCCTGGAGTTTTTCTACCCTACCAGCATTAGCTCATAGTGTTAGACAACAAAAAAATCAAAATAAAATCAAAGAAGAAGCATCTTCTTCGCCTCTGCGAGCTGTGACGTTTTCTTCGGTGTTTATTTTACCGGGCGGGTCACTGCAGCAGGCCGAAATACGTAGAAATACCGTGACAAACAACGATGACAATGAACAGAGTTGCTTAATACTTACCAACAGGCACAGAACCCAGAGACTAACCCGGTCTACGTATTCTTGTCGCTAAAACAAGCAGTTCCTTCCTAGACGGACAGGGCCTTTTCAGTCCAAGCTAACGGTTCTGGTCGCGTCTGACGCTGCTGCTGTTGTTTACTGGCTATGGTGGATTGTAATGACAATGATTAGCCAGCAGAGGGCAGAATTATACCAAAAAGGTATGTACGTACGTGTATATACTGTATGTGTGTGTGTGTGTTATATATTGTTATATATAAAACTAGCACGATCTTTAAATATTGGATGGGTTTATTATGAGTGAAAATATTTATTTGAATGTACATTATTGTGTTCGTCTTCATAGCTTGGTCTGAATTTTTTTTAGGCTGAAACTACTTCAAGGAGCCATTCAAAGCCATATTGTCCATTCAGCATGAAGAACCATTTAAAATTACTGCATAATTAATATCACACTATGATCATGTGTTTTACTCTTCTTGTTCAATAATTACTGAAACTGGGCCACAATTCTATTTTATGGAACCACTCTCTTTTCAGCAGTCATAATATAATTTTGAAAAAAAAATTGTGAGTGCAGTGTAAGTTACACACAGAGCTGTGAGGACTACACCTTCAGCTGCTGTCTTGTTAAATCTCTACATTTCCCAAGTTTAATAACAGAGGCATGATAGGTGCTCTCTCAGACCAGCTAGAACCTGCTGCTGGACAGGAACTGGAGCTGGTGTGGACAGCCCAAAGAGACCAAACCGGGCCCAGAGGAAATGGACAGAGTGCCTGTTAAGGCATGAAGAGCTGTAGTTTGATGTGCGATTGATTAGGACTGTGATAATTTCCCTTGGGTTTGAAGTGAAATCCAGCATTGTTGCTGACTACACAAACATGTACATAAAAATGCACATGTTGATAATCATGCACATGTTAAAGTTTGTTTTTTTATTGTATGTGCACTGGTTTACAATCAGTAAAGCTGGAACGTACACCCAATCATTCATCCGTCACTCTCTCTCTGTTATGCTTTATTCAACTTTCTCCTTTGGTATAGTCTCTTACCAGTTCTTTACCAGTTTTAATTGGTGGGTAATACGAAAAAAAAGCAGCTTACAGCTCAGCCCTGATGACCTGCGCCTCTACAAGGTTCCAAGCATTTCATAGAATCAAAGTTTTCTGAATTTTGTCTGATTTTTTTCCCCAGAATACTTCCTGAAATTCTAGGAGATAATCAGTCATGTGAAACGCTCAGAACTCAGTTTCTTAGATGGCAGGCAAAGGATTTCCTGTAGCCGTGAGTGATTTAATGTTTCAACGTTAGGAGTTATAAAAGGGGTTACAAATAGGTGTCATTAGATTTTTTAAATTACTGATGGCCTCCCTTCTCCCCTTATAGCCATCCTTTCCACACCATTATTATGAAATGATAGTTATTAACAAGAGGAACTTAACTACTTTTTAGTTTCCAGAAATCAGACTCACATTTAAAGATGATAGTAAGTTTACCATAGCCTAAGAAGAATGCATACAGCAGTCATTTCTTAGAAATAGCTTTGCATAACATCAGACATTAAAAAGCCACCATAGCCAATCAACACAGATACACTTTGTACACCGTAGAAGCAGAATATGGACTCAATGATACTTGTTACTAGCTTTAACACATGTACCGGTACACGTCAAAATCTCAGAAAGATTAAAAATTTTAGCCACTGTTTGGAAATGTATTTTAGTTGTACTTTTAAAATTTTCTTTGTAAATGAGTAGTGCATTAGTAAGCTTTCAGTGCCTGCCATAGTCATGTTTTTGGTTTGTGGGAGAAACTGGAGTACCTGGAGAAAACCCAAGCATGCACAGAGCGAACATGCAAACTCTACTCCAAAAGGCCACTGCCTGGGATTCAATCCAGCAACCATCTCGCTGGGAGGCAACAGCTCCACCAATGGAGTCACCATATTAACTATGTAGAGCTGTTAACTTCTCATCCAAATCTTTGCAAGTTGCTTGCATGACCACAGTGGAACTGATACACTTACAGTACTTATCTTACTTACTTACGTTCTTGTTTTATGCAGGTGAGAATCTGTACTGTTCTTGTCCCAGTAAATTTTCTTTTGTCCCCAAGTTTTCTCTTTTAATGTGGAAACTAGTTTTTCAAGTTTCGAATTTTCCAATTTGAGCTTATTGATCTTTCTTTTTGTCTGCTTTTATTTTTTCCTCTTCAGCCTTTTTACTCTCCTCCTGAGTTTTTGCATTTTCCTCATAACAGGCTTTCAATTTCTCTTGACATCTTGTGCACACAACTTGAAGCTTCTGAATTTTGTCACAAAGCTCAGCTTCTGATTTTTCCCAGCGCTGTAATTCTATCTTGGTTAGCTTTGCATCCTGATGTGTTGGTGTTTGCTGGTTGGTTTCTCTGATCTTGTGTAATTATTTCATTCCCCATGTGTCTTTGTAACTTATTATCATCTCACTCCAACTCTAATTCACGCATGTTTTGGGCTTGCTGGGTTCTCTGCTTCATTACTTTATCTAAATTAGTGATTTGTTTTGAGGCACAAGACATTTTCACTGTAATTGATGCCATTTCTACAATGCTTTATTTTTTATTTATTTATTTATTTTTTTTATAGCTGTCCTGTCCGGCATATATGCATTCAGTAAGTTTAAACTGAAAACTTTCCCAATGCCTTGACAGTTTTACTCTACAACAGGAAGATTTTGAAATAATCCTCCCGTTGATGCCTTCATTGCTTGAAGTCACCAGACAGAGAAGGCTTAAGGGACATAAAAGGATTTTATGCTTTTAGGGTTTTTCTCACACTCACAAGTGATCAGTTACCAAGTGCATTTCATTAATACCGCCTGCCTTTAAAAGATCACAATAAAACTGTGTTCTTCATTAAATTTGAACACCTGATCAGTAGTGTTTTTGAACACGTCCTAAATTTTAAAAATGAACTGAAAGAGTCCAGTTTTCTCCTACAGTCCAAAAACCTGACCGTTAGGCTAATTGGTAACTCTAAATTGTCCTTAGGTGTGAGTGAGAGAGTGAATGGTTGTTTGTCTCTATGTGTCCCTGTGATGGACTTGCAACCTGTCCAGGGTGTCCCCCGCCCCTCGCACTGTGACTGCTGGATATGGGCACTAGTGACCCCCATGACACTGAAAGGAAGAAGCGGGCAACAGATAATGGATGGAATTTGTACTATTTTTATAATGTGCAAAACCAGGGTAAATTAATGTTTTGATTTGATTTCACTTGTTCAGCGGCAGGAACGATATCATCCATAGTGTACAGGAGTGCTCAGCAGCAAACATTCAGCAGATGAAAAAGGTAATTTTTCAAACATAAAAGAACATCACAACATTCTCTCCTATCCAGACAAACAGGATGCAGAATATTGAATTTAGATTTTTCTCAGAGACACAAAAATAAATAACAAACAAATCACTCTGTTCAGTCTGCTGAATGTGCAAATATTTGACTGATATTGACATCCCTCAATAAATCCCAGTTTATACCACCACACTAACACTATCTGCCGTGCATCATCAGAGCTGTCTGTATTTTTCAGAAATCTGAATACTTTAATCCTGTTTACACTTTAGACATTTCTAATGAAACTTTAAAACCCTTATCCACATTGCCTACTGCCCCTGCAGCTACGTTTTAGTACTTTAACATTTTGTGTTGAGAAATGATAGAGTTGTTTTGGGTTATATTTTGAAAATAATGCTATCCGTGTGCTGATGGACATTGTATAGCGAGAAAAAATGATCCGAGTATGTGTTGTGAATGACTCTCAGCAAAAACTTATTCATTGGTTGTGATGTGATTGGCAGTCATTCATTCTAGGGATATAGAGCTCTAAACTTCTCTTTTATTGAAATTATTTTTCCCATATTGAAGAGATAATCAGGAACTTTTATTTTGTTCTGTGCTGTAGTTCAAAATCAAGTGTATACTCACAAAAGTTAAAAACAACTACTCCAAATTCCTTCATTGTTCTAGCGCTATTCTTTTAGTTGAAGAATTCTGTCTTTGTCATCAGAGCAGAGGTGTTGCTCCTAATGTATTTAGATTTAACAAAACATTTTATAAAGGACCTTCAGAGTTTACACACAGAGATGTCACTTTAAAACAGCAAGGGTGAATCAAGAAATGATACAAGGAAGCAAAGTGTTTCCCCTAAATTTAATTTACTGCTGAAGAATTTATTGAACACCACAGAATGACAATGTGACCTCTTTTGCCCCACTTCAGGTCATGTTTTATGAGTTTATCCTAAATGCTACAGCATCAGAGCTATCACTTGCAGCCAGAGTAGTTAAGAAAAACCAGATTATACATATAATAATAGTAAGGTGGCTATGCTCTTCTTTTGGCAAACAGCCCAGTCCAGCATGCCAGCCAAACACACTTTTCACCTTGTCTGCAAAAAGTTGAGACCAACAAAAAGCAAAATCCTCAGTTTGCACGTGCAAAAAGCAGCAACAAGTAGTTGCAACACTTCTTTTAATCCAATTTCTAATTTCTACTTTATACATTGACCACTGTCTTTTTCTATGCACATCACCTGGACAAGGTCTAGAGAAGTTAAAAACACGCTGTTTTTCCCACCTGCTAGAAACTCCTCCACAATGCTGCACAAGAAGCATCAGGTCTCCTTCATCCAACTTAGTCAGCTACCTGGTAAACAGGTGGTGGGCGTTCACAGGTGAACAATTATATAAGATGTCACTCTGAGGTGAGAAATTAAAGCAAGTTTGACTTCACAAAAATGTAAATCCTCAAAGTGAAAATGTCTCACAAATTTGTCAATAATGTATATTTTTATTGTCACATCAGTAAAACCTGCCATAATGACAAGCAGCTTAAAAATACAGACATTGGCATATCATCGCAAATCATTTCAAAAGGCTAAGACTTTCCTTCTTTTTAATACTGTTATGATTATTTAGACTTTTTACCCTATCTTCTGTCAAATTTGCTTTCCATTACTGCAACCTAAATGAAGCTTTTAAGCCTTAATAAACTGGTGCTGAAAAGCAGGCTGGCTTTACCCTTGTGGGGGTCTTTTACAGCTTGCAGCTACTTTTGAAGAATCACTTTTCTCTGTTTGGCGTTTCTCTGTGATCAATTCACGTCATCTGGCTATATTTTATTTAACACATAATTGTTGTGCTCCCTTTCTCATGTCCCCTGCAGCTCATTTGTTCACATGTTGGAGAAAAGATTTAAGAGCATGTGACCGCTCCTTTCCACTCCTCTCCCCTACACTCACGTCTAATTCAAGTGGCAAAAACGGGCCATTCATTACGGCCAGTTTCTGTGATCAATTCTTCATTTCATACAGTGGCTTGCTCATAAAGGATCAAGATGTCATAAATTAGGCTCATAGCAGGTAAAAAAGATGAACTTTTTTTTGTGATCTGCTTTTTTACTGTACAGCACAATGACTTATTTTCCTCTGAGAAAAAAACTCTCTCTTTCTTCGGTAAAAAAACCCCATTTAATTCTATCTGCCCTCGGGTCCTTATCTCGGCTCATGTGATGCCTTTGAAATGATATACTGTCTCACTCAGACATCAGAAAGAAGCAAAGAGTGAATCTGATTCTTCAAACCTGTAGAGAGGTGAGGTAGATTCTGATAGTGCTGAGGAAGCACACCTGACAGTCCTTTGAATAGACATAATGTTGGACTGCGTGCATGCCAAGGCTGCTTTGATGCAGACTTTCTGCACAAGTAGCAACTCCTGAAAGCCTGAGGCAGTCTAAGCCATAAATCATTACATAATAAGTAATGAGCCCTGTGTGCTGGCAAGAATGAATTAGTTATATGACAAATAAATTAGTTATGGGGTATGAAGGCGAGATGTGAAGAAAGACCTAAGATGATAGAAATCGGTTGTCTTACATTCAGAGTTTATTAGCACATTTAACTGTATTTTTTCTGCAGCACAGTTCTGAGAGCTGCATTTTTAAAATGTTGTTAAACTTCTTGTAGAAGTTTAAAGTCTTATGAGCTTTGAATATTGCATGTAGCGTGAAGATCATTTTAACTCTTTGTCTGGAACAATGCAACAATCTTCTGTGCAAATCATAGCCTGCAGATAATAATGACAGGACAATTATTATTTTCACAAACCAATGGGTTGTCTGTTATGCAGAAAGTTGTAACTTGTCTGAGGAATATTTGAACTCCTGAAGTTGTGAGAACAGTATTTGATGTGTCAAAATGACATCTAATAACACAATGATGCGTTTTAGACTCAGCCATGGTTTTTTTCTAAGCGTATTTCAAACTCAAATTGTCTTAAATCTACAGGAAAAGCATCATATTAGTGTTAGTAACTAAATTATGTTTATTTATGTGACGCAGCTGGATTATTTTTTTTACACCTAAATATAGAACCTTTTATCCTTCACTAATTAAAGTCTCAGCATTCCTTAAAGGAAGGACTGGCTTTCTTTCATACAACAGCTTTGAATGAGGATCAAATTTAAGTCATTTTGGTCGATATTGAAAATAAAGTTATGCACTATCTCACACAATATTGCAAGATCATTAGTCATACACTCAGCTACTACCACACCAAATTTTAGCTCAATAATTACTGTATAAAGCTGAGGTAAAGCCATTTTTGTGTTGACTAAACAAAAAGCGCTGTTTGGGGTAACCATTTTAAATCATTATGACTCCAAAAGATATTCAGGTGTAGATTTTCAATTAATGAATACTTTTGGAATATGTCTTTAAAATCTTTCCAGAGGTTCATGAGATAATTTGCTAATATAGCAGACAAATGAACTCACATGTACACATGCAGAGGCAAATGTATTATTGTGTGTATTTTGCCTTTCAGCTTCAGGTGATAATTAGTGTTTTTGCTCCTTTTATTGTTATATCATTCTAAAATGTGGAACACCATCTGTTCTCCTTGGCAACAGTAAGTTAATGGATGATTTTTAGTTCATGTTTATAAGCCTGAACAAGTTGTCTAAATAATAGGAAAATGTCTGACCAGATTTACATTGTGAAATGTTCTCCCAAGCATTTTAATAAGGACAGTCTTAAAATAATGTTTTTATCCAGTTAGGATTAGGTGTGGACTAAACATCTTTCAAGAGGCTGTATTTGGGGCTTTTAAAAAAAAACCTCTTTTGTTTTCTTCAAAATGAATGCATTCTAACATTGCATTCAGCCCAAAACAAATATTGGTTAATGTGTTAATTTTAAAATTATGTTTTTAGGGAAATATGGAATGACTATTTCTCCGTCAGAAATTTGAATGAAATAGTAGATTTTGCCCAAACTCAATGTTGCTCATTTATCAGGGGAGTTTTCCTTCCTACTGATCAGTTCAGAAGATTCTTTACAAATACATCCTTTATAAGGAGCAACAAATAAATGTTTCTCACAAGCCTGCACATTACAATTAATGAGCTGACCGAAAACACCTAAAGAGAGAAAGAAAGAAAAAAGAAGACTTAATGTTTTTTCTGCAAACATCTACAGCATAACAATTGAGACCATGGCAGACTGGCCCAAATCCTGTAGCACTGTAAATGTTATGTTACAGTTACTGTAAATGTGACTAATTATTTACCTGACAAACATATTGCAACCAGTAACATGGGTTGCTGTAATTGTGGCAATTCATATTGTGAAGGTAAGAGCATCACTGTATCCATGAGAGCATGCACTGTTGCGACTGTTTAACGCAAAAAACATTAACCCTTATGATACGCTTATAAAATATTCAGTCAGTCTCTCTGCATAAAGACATTAAAGAATCAAACACTCATCTAAAAGAAATTTCTCATAAAAGTAAAATGCATAAAATGTAAGATGCCTGCTCCTAATCAGATGATTTGTTTAATTTAATGCAGCGTTATTTATATAAAACTAATTCACTATAAAAGCACAGAAAACAACTAGTTTAGCTAGTTTTCAATATTCTGCTGGGAATGTTTTAAGTTTTGGCATTGTGAAAAGAAAACATCTTGTTCAGCAGTTAGTTAAATAATATAAATGTTAATATTTGTTTGCATCTTTAAACATTAGATATTACAAATTTCAATTTTAAGAAAACACGTGAAGCTCTGCTAAGGTCAGGCATTTTTCATCACTTTATTTAATTTCTGACAAAACAAGGCACACGAGCAAACCAATATCCCTCACCCTTTGATTTGAGTGTGTTTCTCAAAGAGATTGTTGTTAAATAAAATTATTTAAAGCTATAAGTGTTCATGGAATCTGCATAATGTCACATTGCAGACTATCGTGACTAAAATACCTGAGTATTTAATGTGTCTTAGAAATGTTTTTGTTTTTAATTGGCAGACCAGGGTTTATTCTGAGTTGAATATTTAGACTCTTCACGCTGCCAAATTAGACCAAGCAGCCATTCCCCAACCCACATCTGCCCGAGTGGCACATGTGTTTGCACACACATAGAGTCATGTTCATGTAAAGGTGCATGTGTGCGCATGTTTAAACTGACTATCCTGTGATCAAAAGCACTTGTCAGATCGCTGAATATGCAATCAATCAAGCTGTGCAGAGACTCATGACAATAAAGAGAGACACTGACAGAAAACAAACATGCACCATGTCCTTTTCCACAGTCAACTTCACTCTCTTTTTATCTTCACTCATCCATCACATCTGTCTCCCCAGTTCAGTTTGATTATCTCCCTCTTTGTGTCTCGCTCCTCAAACACCTCCTCACCCTCCCACCTGCAGCCTCCGCTCTGTCCCTCCTCTGTTCCACCCTCTCTCCTCCCCTTTTCCTCCTCCTCCCCCTGCTGCACTCCTCAACTCGCCACTCGCTCTCCCCCGCCTGCTCGCACACTCATGCAGCATCCTCCCCTCACCTCTTCTACCTTCACACTCACCTCCTCATGCTGCCCTCTCTCCCATCTTCTCGCCACCTTCCTCTCCATCACCTGCTAACACACATCATTTCTCGCCTTTCCTTGTGTGTCATCTCTCCCTCCTCCATTTCTTCTCTATTTCCACTCCTTCCCTCACACACATTCAGGCGTTGCTTGTCTTTGAGCGTGCACACATGCTCATGTTGATTGGCACCCAAGGACAGACCACCCTCTCTTTCAAACCGGCTATGGTTTGATTTGCCTGGCCAGACTTCTTGACACTGAGCTTAGCTGAGGAAGAGGACAAGGAAGAAAGCCCATGGAGCCCAGCCACATCTTTCCAGTTTTTCCCCCTAATGGGAGCACCTGGAGCCCGGGGCAAGATCCCTTCGAGGGTGCTCGGGGATGCCCCCTCGGACCACTGACTGTAATCTACTACAGTGTTCTGCTCTGTCTTGGCCTGCCGGGTAGGAGATGCATGGCTCATTCTGTGTCAGTCTGCACACATGTGTTGGATCTTGCATCACTGGATTGCAAGAGTTAAGCTTTGCATTTTGATTTGTTTTGCACTTGTTTGCAAGCTTGTGTCTTGTTGAGTGTCATGCACACATACGATTGATTTGTCTTCCTGACCTTGTGGCTGTCTGTCACGCATACATTCACACTTTGAATGCATTTCTCTCTGCTTGCACCTGTTTGGAGATTTTTCCCTTTTTGCACCCCTCTCATTTATAAGAAAAGCAACAATTAAATGGGCAGAGCATCATTACACACACTTTCTTACACAGTGTTGATGTGTGCGGATGCACGAAAAGTTCTGTGAGCAATCATTCGGGTTTGACCTCTAGGACGTGCGTTATGTGGCTTTTTGTTTGGTGACCTGATCCAATAACAGCAGCGTCTTTAGAATTGAGTGATTAGTCCATCACAGTCACTGTCAGACCCGTTAACTGCCTCTGCTTCACTGCGTGATCTATGAGCAGTGACCTGGTCGCATGCAGGGAGGCAAAACTGTGTGTGCGCATGTGTAAGTGCGTGTGAAAGAGACATAGAAAAATACAGACAGAAAACCTAAAACTCCTAATGCCTATTCAGAGATGTGACTTCAGATGTTGAAAGCCTTTTGGACCCTCAAATACATATCCCAAAGAAAAATGTAAAACAGATTTATTCACCTCTCATTTGTGTATTTTTGTGGGTTCATGCAATAACTCTTACTTTCTCTTAATCCCTAAAACAACTGTAGCGCCTTAAGATCTGATTGCTTTTCCCCTGATAAAGAGTAGAAGTGAGGCACTATCAACAACGTAAGCTGTTCTGGGTTTGAAATAAATCTGCAATGCAAAGTGAAGCGTTTTTGTGTGCCAACACTGCAGTTGCTCTTGAGATTTGCTTGTCTTGTGAAAGCAAAAAGTCTTTCCTTTTTATCAAACCTCACCTAATTATTTCCCCTGGATTGCAGAAGTAGTATGGCCCACTGTTGTTTCCTTGACTCTGCTGCTGAGCTGTCTTTACAAATTGCATCTAAGCTGTTTGTTTATTCACAAAGCAAAATCAGAACCTAAAAAAGTGAGAACCTCTTTGAGAGATGAACCCAGTGAGCTAATACTTTGCGGCAGTGACTTGCTCAGTCATTATGACACAGCTTGTTCTGCTCAGACTGAATCATGAATGTTTCATGGAAGCAACATGCTGGAGTGTAGTAGTAACAGCGTGACCTACAGACCCACACGTAAAAAAACCCCTCTTGTCAGATAGGAGGCTATAATTTGGATGATCAGCATAAGTTAGCAGCAAAAGAGCGATCACTCATGCTTTGAAGCCTTGACTCTTTGACCTGCTCACTGCCGGCAGATATGGGTCACATCAAGAGTTCAGAGATTTAAGAGGGGGTGGAAAGAAGGAGGTGAGAAAACGGTTTAAATGAAGTCAAGTGGTGGCAAAAACATTACTTCGTGACCCGAGGAAGAGATGAACTGCTCTAAAATTGGATGATCAGACTGTATTGAAGAAAGAAAAGGACACACACAAGAAAGGATAAAAGAAAAGAAGATCGGGGTGCTCACAGGAAGAAAAAGAGAATACCAACAGTAAAGTAGCACCTTTGAGGCCTGAGTGTGGGATCAGCAGAAACGACAAAGCTGAAACTAATTGCCACATTTTTAATTAATTGCTAACTCACACTTGCCGTTTCCGTCTATGCTGAAGGAGTGCAGACATGTGCAGGCAGGAGTTCCAGTCTTTGATATATTGGGATTATAGATGTGAAAACTGCTCTTTGTTTAGTACACCATGTCCCGAAGCACTGAGACACCGTCTGTGGGAGGCCATTAGCTGATTAGCAACTTTGTTGATGTTCAGGTGAAGTCATGTCGTTTGGCCAACCTGAACAATCCTGTATCAGCATCAAATATACAGTATTTTCTGTCGATCACCGTTTTTACCTACACGCTTGTATTAAACTCTGCAGATGTCTGCATTTAACTTGCAAAATGTGTTAACGCCAATGAAATGTGTTCTCTGCTTCGCACAGCAGATTATGTAAATTTTCTTGCAACCAGTAATTAACAAGTTTGTTCTGTTTGCCATGAGGCTGCTGGAGAAGGCACACTTCACACCAAACCTGCAGGATTCTGACTGGTCCTCATTTAGGTCATAGAACATCTTCTCATATACGTCCACTTATCCACCCATTCAAGGGGAAAAGGTCAGGTAGGCTCCACTCTAACAGCCACTTCTTCTTCTTCTTCCGCATCACAGTGTAGGCCAAGTGTCAGCTGCTACCTAATGAAGAGATGGGCTCCATCGATTTTCAGTTTGAACTATTGATCTGTCAATCTGCACCGGCGACGCGGCATCTTTGGTGGGATGGTGTCTTGTTAACAGATATTATCACTCTAAAAGCTGACTGTGAGATTAGTTAGAGCCGTCTGGATGAAATGGAAAGCAGAAACAGAATGAGGAAAATAAAAAGGCAAAACTTGTAGAAAGTGGTCGAGATGTTGTTTTTCCTTAGTCTGTGGTTTAGAAAAGACGGGACAGTGAAGATGGTGGGGGCAGGGGGGATCAGAGAGGCTGCAGGAGAGAGGTGCTGCCTGATGCAATAAACAAAGATGTACAATGACAGAGCTGGCTTTGTTTGACCAACTCACAACAGAAGGGGTCATTGAAGGGGGCGACAAGTGTAAAGTAACTTTTTATTTTACACTTGGTGCCCCAGAGTTGCTGTTGAAAACATAACAAAATGAACCCCTGAGTTTATTAGAAAATAGTTATACTTTAGGAGTGACCTGGGCTCATTTACTAACAATGGCTTCCTATCTCCGCTTTAAATTTGGTTTTCTTCTCTGCTTTATCTTCAGTCTCACATTTAGTGTCCTTGTCTTCACTTTCAAATAGTAGCTAAACGTTTGGACACAATTGCTGGAGAATTCAGTGATGGATTCTGTTGGCATTGTTTTTTTTCCCTGCTCTGACAAATTAAAAGCTCGCCCCACTTTATATTTAGCCCTACACTGAAGAGAAGACAAAAGGAGAGGGTTGTCATCAGGAACAAAGTGCCTGTGACCTTTGAAGAAAGCTTTGATATTTCCCCATTTTCTGTCACCCTTCCTCCTGCTTCTTTCTGCACCTCTCACGGTGTCTTGTTCAGACTCTCTCCTCTAATCCTTCTCTTCATTCTCACTGGATCACCTACTCTTTTTGACTTCATGACCTTCATCGGACCATCTTTCTTTATCCTCAGCGTCTTTACTCCCCCTCCCATTTTCCCACTTTCTTATAGTCTCATCTAAGCCATCAAAGCCTGAGCATCTATCTAACTTGTTTTAGATAAGACATTTATTCCAAACAAATTTTTTTCAGCATATTAAAGGCCTTTTTATGCTAGACTTTGATACTAAGATCTTCTTGTGGTGAGAAGGGACAGAGTTATAGTGGCTTTGGTAAAAGCCTATAAATATTGTTATGCACAGTCTTGTGAAATATTGTGAAATCTTGCCAGATTTATAGCACTCAGACTGTAGCTTTTCAGTTACTACCACAACAATTGTTGCTAAGTATCTGTAAAATATATTAAAATGTTGCCTTTTTGTTTTTGCTTGTAGCAGCCATCTTGAATGGGGTTGACTTATGTTGTAATGTATGTTGAATAAAAGGTTTTTGAGAGTATCATTAAAATCTGTTCAGAGGTTCGGGAGATATATTGCCAAAGCTACAGGCAAACAAATACACATGCACAGGCTTTTGCCATCACTTTTTGTGGCAGGCGATACATATTTTGTCTTTTTGTGGGGACTTATGAGAAAGTTGGGTTCTGCAAGCAAGTACCAGTCTCTTAGTCTTGTGGGCTCAAATGGTCCAAATGTGTTTGTCGACAGCCCGCCTGAACATGTGCCTTTAACGGCGGGATGAGTCAGCCTCGTTACACACCTCAGGGAGCACGCCATGCTTTCTCTTCTCTGGCTAAACAACATCAATGGCCTCAGCCCTTCTTATATTAGAGGAGCAGCAGGAGGAAAAAAGTCACAAAAGAGCTTCCACCCACACAAAGCGGTCACCAGAACTAAACCACAATCACAAGCCAACCCAGACAAAAAAACCTGTTTTCAATCAATTCTTTCTCAAAGAGTGATGCTTTTACTAAAAAGCAAAAAGAGGGGAAACTTTGGACTTGTCCTTGTGTGTGTTCACTTTAATTGTAACCCGGCTTTCCCCACTAAGATGAGTCTTGCGTGCGCCAAGCAAGTTTACCACACACTAGACAAAATGAAAAAAGGTGGAATCAATTGAAATGGATGGGCAACCCACTGGAGGGCCGCTACAACTAAATGGGAATGTCAAGCTCACTGCAGATCCCCTTTGTTCATCTGTAGAGGGTCCTGCTCCTGCACAAACAAAATGAAACCTGTCCAATGACAGTAAACAACTTAGATTTTTTTATTTTATGCTGCATCTCTGTTTTTTTCAGCTGGGAGAGGGTTGATGGAGAGATGCAATACAGAAAGAGTGGATTTGTAACGTAATGTAATTAGTGGCAACCCCCTCCCTTCATTTTGAAACAGACACTGATAAGACCTGTTGGATTAACCAGGTGAAAAGCTACAGCTCAACTCAGTGTAGCTTTGGGAAATGACACAACCTGAAAGTCATTTGATTTGGTAACTAAATGCTGCAATAAGTAACAACAAATAAATATGATAACTTTAATTACAATTAGATGTATTTAGTAGACTTCTATTCACAGTGAGCCCATTGAACCCATCCTATTGTATAGTCAGTATATAAAACTGCTAGGACACACACTAAACAAAATGTTTAACATGATTCCCACTTGTAGCCAGATTGTGAGTAAAAAAACGTGAAAATCATGCAGCCAACATTAAATCTTCATCCATGCTGGTGACCCAAGGATCACACTGTTTATTTATATTTATTTCATATTCTTATTCTTAGATTGTAACATAACTATTTTATAGATTTGTTAAAATGGCTTTACATTTGCACAAATATGGGTTTAGTGAATTTCTTAAACAACTATGTTGTCTTATTTATGATTAATGATCGATTGGACACTACTGAATTGATGCATCACTAATGATTCTGGGTGTACACATTCAGAATCAAACATTTAGATTTTGTGTGTGCGTGCGTGTGCTCCTTGTGTCTTGCACGTCTCTACTCATTATCCTGAGCCCACTTTGTAATTTGCAATCTCTTGATGGTGGCTGGGGCTGTGAAGTGTGATGTCCCAGATTCTAAGATGTCATATTTAATCCAATCCCGAATCTATTATTAAAGAGAGGGGCACAATCACACATGTCCAGTGATGGTCACTAACCACATTACAGTCTCCCAAGTTGCATTGCAATGTCAGAAACCTTTTTGTTTGCTGTAACAGACAGGACGTGGTTTGATGCCTTGCCAGCAGTATTCAATCTGGTTAGCCACAGAATAGCACTGTGCACTTTAAACTCAGCTTAACGTTTTTTAAAAAGGTCTTTGAATTAGACAAATCTGGTCACAAATAGTATTTATACAGTAAAATGTGATCTTATACAAAAAAAATTGAGATATTTGTGTGCTAAATTATTGTATATGGGTTTGGGAACAAACTAAAAAAAAGACAAAATAAATATAAAAAACCAACTCCA
>JAVKLF010000021.1:8114321-8139034 GCA_034783495.1 Millerichthys robustus
CAATCCTGACTACAACAACAACAAAACCATGACAAAAGTAGCCTGTAAAATTGGGAAAACTGTTTTTCTATCATTGAAACCTGTACAGATGAAAACATCCCTATATCGTGATTTTTTATTTTTACTCTAATGTGCAAGTAACTAGAAATCCTCCTTTAATGCATTGTTTTTGTGTGGAGTCAGTTTGATGGAAAGACTTAAGTTTCCATCTGAAAACTCTTTTTAGACACAGCAGGCAGGATTTTACTGAAAACCCACTAATGCTGTTCATTAAAACTGAAGTGATTTTTTTTTTTCCGCTTCGTGGGTTTCCTCCAATTGCACCGACCCAGTCTGCACTAAGTGTGGGTTCTCTTGTGTGCTTGGTTTAATTAATGTTCTTTTGCCTCAAATGAGAAGTGTCATGATCTGTGGAAGTTTAAACCCAAGGTTACAGACAGAAGATAAGATGCTCAAAGAAAGAGAAAAAAATGGATTTAATTACAAAAGTCCAAATGCTGACATGGCAGCAGATCAACTTAAAAGTTAAAATCATGGCTGCACACAAGGAGGACAACCCCATAACCAACTTCAAACAGCACAACGCAGAACTGCAGAACCAACAGAAGGACACAGAATATAAAAGAACACTAATGAACATAAATCACAAACACCTGGGGAACAGACGACTAGAAACAGGTGGCAGTGGGCGGGGCAGGAGCAGAACTGATGTGCTGAACTGATGCTCAGAGCTGTGGAGATACAGCCACAGATGAATGTTTAATCTGAATTAATTTCAGATGACACATTAAAAAAATGAAGTATTTTAACGAATTATCTTTAATCACAACAAAATAAAGCAAACTTCCCATCCCAGCAATTTGGGACAAATGGTTTTGTTTGAGAGATAGTAAGTCTTTACTTTCACAGCAATGAACCACTACATTGTAAGAAAATCATCCATTTTTAAAAACCTCTATTTGCTTACAGTGTGACGGTGCTTAAACCTAGAATTTAACTGACATGAGAGTCATTTTGGAATAGACAGTTTTGTGGTTTTATAGGAGTTATGTTTTCCTTTCTTGCAGATAGATACATCTAGTTACATAACTGGATAAATTATATTCATATTTCATATTGAGACAGACTTTTCTTCTGTTCTGCATCATGGATATCTTCTGCCTTGTATTTTGTAAAATAAGTTGCGAGTGAACAGATACTTGTCAGCATTAATGTCAAGCACCTTGAAGCATATTAGGGTGAAGGCTGACAGAGGCAGCCAGGGAGAAATGGGATGTCGTGCTTTGTTCCAGGAATTAAATCGCTGGCGGCAGGGTGGCAGACAGTAGAGCCAAGACTGTGATGTTGCTTGTTGCCCTCGTGTTTTTGTTGTGACTTTACTGTTGATCAGAGATAACAATTTGGCCAAAGGGAGAGAGGCAGGTGCAGCTGGAATTACACAGCAGGTGTCAACAAAAAAGAGAAGAGCGCAATAAGCTGTGAAAGGATTATTGTTAGGGGAACAGTGACAGAACTGAATTTAGTTTCTTTTTTGTGTACAGTGTTCACCTTGCATGTGCTTCAAAAATCTGTCCAATTTAACGTCTGTTGAAATGTAATATTTTTGTGCATGTTTGTCAGTTGGAGCTTGCTCTACATCTTTTTGTCTACAGTGTCTTTGTTGCTGTGAACTGCTTTTTTGTTACTGTCTGTTTATTTATTTATTTATTCATTTTTGCTGGCTGGTTCAATCAGCAGAGTTCACTAATGCCGAGTCTCTCTGTCTCCCTCCCTGCCCTTACCTGTACCCATTTCTTTCCCTCTTCCCCATAACTTTTCCCATTTTCTATGACCATCTGCCTTTCAATCTTCTTTCTACATCCTTTCTTTTTCTCTTCCAGCTAACATCCTGACAGTGGTTATCCTGTCCCAGCTTGTGCTGCGTCGTCAGAAGTCCTCCTACAACTATCTCCTGGCTCTGGCCGCTGCCGACATTCTAGTTCTACTCCTTATCGTTTTTGTTGACTTCATATTAGAGGATTTTATTCTGGTTTCATCGCTGCCAACATCGCTAAACAGCACCGTGCAGGTTCTGGAGTTCTCCTCCATCCACACCTCCATCTGGATAACGGTGCCTCTCACCGTTGACCGCTACATTGCTGTGTGCCACCCACTACGCTACCACACCGTCTCCTACCCAGCCCGAACACGCAGGGTGATATTTGCTGTGTATGTTGGGTGTTTGCTCTCTTCAGTGCCTTATTACTGGTGGCCTGAGCTTTGGCATAGCCTACCTGGTGTTGGAAATGCTTTTGAGGGAGGAGGAGAGAGCGACAGAAGAACTGTAGCCCAACATGTCCTTGTGTGGGTGCACTGTGCCACAGTCTACTTCCTGCCCTGCACAGTTTTCTTTTCCCTCAACACAATCATTGTGCAGAAACTTCGCAAGCGTCGCAACTGCTTCAGACTACGTGGATACTCAACCGGAAAGACTACCGCCATTCTTCTTGCCATCACCTCGGTCTTTGCTGCATTATGGGCACCACGCACCCTCATGATCCTCTACCACTTCTACTCACCTCCACCGGCTTCACAAAGTGCTGCCCGTCTGCTCCACATGCTTACTGACATTTCAAACATGCTTGCGTTACTCAACACTGGCGTCAACTTCTTTCTCTACTGCTTCATTAGCAAGCGTTTCCGAGGCATGGCGGCCAACGTGCTGCGAGCCCTGGTCCACTGCAGGAAGCAGTCACCACCATTTTACGCCAGCCACAATTTCTCCATTACAAGCAGCCCCTGGATTTCGCCAGCCAACTCCCACTGTATTAAGATGTTCGTGTACCAGTATGACAAAAATGGGAAACCCATCTGTATCTCTTCGTGAGTCCACCAGTGGCCCCAGCCCTCAATCCCTTGGGAGCACATTAAGGCTTTGTCTCTGTGACAACTAGCTTTGCTGGAATGGGACTCGTTAAGGTTTGAGAAATGTCAACATGCCCAGAGAGCACAAGTGACAGTTTATCCAGTTGTCAGTGATAATAAAGTAGTTGGCTTGCTAGTTGCAACATCAGGTGCATGGCAGAAAACAACAAAGCCTCTGTGTTAGACAACAGTACCCACAAAGCAGCCATCAGCATCAAATAAATGCTGATTGTTTCTAACACTCATAAAGACATCCGCTGTGGATGACAGATGATAGAATATTACCACCAATAACTAGTGATTATAAGCCTCTGTTTGTATCATATAAACCAAGAAACAACAATCTGACCTTGGTGAAGCATTAAATATGGTTCAACCATGTCACTCCCTGTTATACTCTGCTCATAATTTGAACAGCTTTGTCTCTCTGTTGGGAGATATTTCCAGGAAGCAGAGATCCAGCCAGACCACCGCACACCTCACCTCAAAGGAGTGATTCACTCACACAGACCCACGGATGATGTATCAACTGCCCACAGTTGTGACAGTCTCTCCAGTCTTTACTAAGCAGGGGCATCTCAAAGGCATGTACCAGGTGACTCTCATCATATGAACAACTCTGTGACTTTCCTCGTGTGTGCCAAGCTCATTTTATTAGAATATGTCACATGCAAGGCAATGCTCAGAATGAAAGATACACCTCCAATCTCTCAGATTGTAGTAGGACATTTAGGGTTTCTGCTTATTGTTGGTGAAATATTTATTCACGGTAGACTTGACTGTTATTGTAGCTTTGCAAAAATCCAAGACAAAAAATAACATAACCTGGACTTGGTGTAGCACCGAGGTGTCATTAGTTATCTCATTTCCATTGTTAGAATGAGGAAATTTCTTCTACTAGAAGATAGTCCTCTATTAACTATTAATGGTCCTTGATGACTTACTGTTAGCCATTATTTAGCTGAATATAATGAATGTAACTTAAGATGTCTTTAACCCTTTAGGTTTCTAAAAGATTAAAAACAGAGAGAGATAGAGAGGACAGCATTATATGATACAATATGAAACAGTACAATTCAGCACAATAAAATCTGATACAGTACATTACAATGCAATACAATACAATGCAATACAATGCAGTACAACATAATACAGCAGATTAAAATGTAAAAGGACACAGTACCATGCAATACAATACAGTACCATACTAAGTACCATACACTACCATACTGTTAGTCTACTTAAAGCTGACAAATTCAAAGAATTAATGTGTCACCCACAACCATCTCGTTTTCTTTTGTTTTGCATTGGCATCTGCAGTGACCAGCCAAGTTGTTTCTTAATATTGCTTTTCCAGTTGGGGTGCTTTTTTTGACACCACACATACTGCCCACCCCAACTGAAAACATAAATATGAATGAATGAAAGAAAGAAAGAAATTTATTTATTTATTTTAGATCTCATTTTCAACTTTTAAACAGGTTGTTATTGTGCCAATACTTGTTGCGTTATATCAATTAGCGCTGTATGAGAAAAGGAAAAAAACAGCCAGACAGAATACAACACATTGATGATGTACACATGCTACATACAGTATGCTACAATAAACTTCTATGTCCCATTGGGGAATTTTGTTAGGACTCAATGCTGTCGCAATAGCTGCCTTTACAATACATCCATAAAACAGTAATACTGTATATATTCTCCACATTACATTTTGTTTCTTTTTACTCACCTGAAAGCATTTTTTTTTTTTTGCCTCATTGTGCATCAGTAAATTTGGTTTCCAGGCCATAGTGACACTTCAGGTTTGTTTATTCTGCTTCTAGCCAGTGATGTTTCTGTAAGATTTTCCACCAAATCACAGTCACATACATGGCCTCTGTGTCACTGCTACTTAGTTACAAAAAAATAAAAGCATATTACACGCACACACACATATATGCTTGTGCTGTACAGCCCACAGGCAGAGCACACCGATCAATGCACATTCATTCTGTAGACACCATAGGGCATTAGCAGGGTTAATCTGTCGAATGAGAATGTAGCTGTATTAAAGGGCAGATTTCTGCTAAAACCTGTCTAAAAGAGATCAGACATGTCAGCCCTCATCCCCCAAAGGCTTTAAACTGATAGATGTGAGGCGTATCTGTCTTAGCTGACAAAGTTGTGCCCTCCAAACTTTTGACACCCAAATGTCTGAGACGTATTAGAAGGAGAGCTGCATTTATGTTGGTGATTTTCTTGAACCATAGTACCTTTAAGGAATAAATGAAATGCAGCTGAAAAAAAGAAAGTGCTTTTTCTAATCAGTCTAAAACAGCTAAGTCGTTTATTAAACATAGTCTAGTCTGACATATCAGATTAGAAATGTTTAAATATTTCTTTATTTTGACTTCAAGCTAAGTTTATTGACTGGGTAAAAATACTTTGAAAACAGTTACAATTATTTGAGATTTGAAAAGGTTGTTCTGTTAAAATTACAGAAAATCTTGCAATTCTCAGAGATTTTAATACTTATTTAAAGATTTAAATACATATATATATAATTTTATTTTATATATGTATAATAAGAAAATGAGGTAAAATGTGAAAATTTTGCGAATTTATTGAGGGCTGCGCACAAGCTATATTACTTATCAGTATTGTAAGTGTTTATCCTATGTATTTATCTTAAGGGCCATTTTTTTAATATACCTGAGTGTAGATAGTAAAATATTTTTCCATAAAAATGAGAAAGTTGTTCATATTTCTCATACGAGTTGTTCATATTTACAAAAATGTGTATCATTATTTAATCTTAAAATTTCCTCCAAAACCTGCTAAATAAACCTAAAAGAAAACTAAATGCGTAATGAAAAGCACTTTTTAAATGTAAATTTAGAAGCTCAGGTAATGAACCTAGGAATTAAACAAATGTTATGTGTTGATAAAGGTCCAGTCTATATTAAAACGCATTGAGATTCATGACGTGTCACTACGGGGTGAAAACATCGACATTAACAACATACAGATACATTTTTGTTTGCTTTAAAAAATTTGAAAAAAATTTCCTTTTCTGTGATATTGCTTACAATTTATTCTGAATTTAAACATTTTCATCACACAGGAAAAGTTTAATGTTCACAAAATCAGAATGAAACACGACAGCTGTAAAAAAAAAAAAAAAGAAATTGGCATAAAATTAAAAATTGGTTTCCGGTGCTCAAAGTTGGCAGAGATGAGCTACGTTGGTGTGTCCCAAAATATCTAATGTTTAAATTCTAGTTTAAATTAGCAAACATGAGTTAATTTAACAGATTTTGTTTTTATTGCCAATCCCTGGTTGTGACGCGCCAAGTTGTTTCCTCATGGTGCTTTTCCAGTTGCGGTGCTTTTATCAACACATCTACCGAACAAAATTATTTAAAAAGAAACAACTTGGAGTGTCCCAGCACCTTTTTGCTGTTGTTTATTTTGAAAGGATTGCAAAGTGAAAACTATGTGTTAGAATAAGCATGCCCCCTTTCTTTGTTGATCTTTTATCAGATATGAAAAAATATATATCCAGCTTGCTAATTATTACATGTCTTTGGTGAAACTAATCCAATCCCATGTTTTGGGATTTCTTTTGCGTTCAAAGCTTATCGTGGCCACAGTAAACCTGATATTTCAACATCCTGCAATCTGCAGCTCAATTTGTCACATTGTCCACTCTTTCTGTTTTTTGTTCCACTCAAATTGATTTTCTCCAGAATCACAAATTGAATGAGGGATTGGCCATTGCCATCTGGTTCTCACCTTTTTCACTCCTCCCTCTCATTCTTCTTTGCCTGCACTTTACGCCAAAAGCTCTTGCTCCAAGTTAATTTCTCAAGTGCCCTCTTTGCTCATTTGCTGATTGCCTTGGAGTCTTTCAGTGCTACAGTATGTGTATACTAATGACGTTACTCCATGTTTTGTCATCAGAAAACTGATGCACATAATTGACGACCGTGAGGAGCAGATTTGTGCATTATTTAATGGAGATGAATGGCCAGGAGGTCAATAACAAATAATGACTCACTGAGCTCATTAACTACTCGCCTTTTCACAACCGCTGAATGTAATGACATGAAAATGTGTGCTTTAATTCTGATCAATATTGCTTAATGACCAGGATCATTAGGAAAGTAAAATCGAGGGGGAAAAATATATTTTTGCTTAAGACTTATCTGGAGTTTTTTCCAGATCAGTGTTGCTTTGACATTTATGTTTCATGTTTCATCCAGTGTTTCGCTTATGTTAATGTAACATTTGTGTGGGATCCGCACACCTTATTGCCACGAACAATCGAAAAAGTAGTGTGACATCTATGTGTCCCTTCCTCATCAACGTTAAGTTATTGCCAAGAAATACTTCCCATTTTAAGCAAAAAACAAAACAGGGATCTATATTTTCTTCTGATAATAAAAAGATAACCAAGCATAAATCAATCAGAGGGGAAATTATAGTTTTGTCTCGTACAGATCCTCACCTGCTCAGTTTCCTCTCCATCTCTCTCTTATAGTGGGTGTGTGTGTGTGTGTGCGTGTTTGAATGAGTCTGAAAGGATGTGTGCGCAAATAAAGTTTGTCTTAGGAATAAGCTTTAAATTGGTTTGTGCCTAGGGCTAGTAATGTATTAAACCAACTATGTATTGATAAATAATTACAATGAATATAATTACACACAGCACAGTATTGTAATAATAAATATGAATGTACAAATGGAGCTTCTTGCTTTTGTTTGGATTTTATTGGATTGTGATTTTCTACATTAACTTTTTGGAGCAGTCTTATTTATCTTTGTGACTGTTTCAAAATGATTTTTTTTTCTTTAACTGTACAGGCTTGCATAATTAAAAGTTTCCCTCCTAATGGATGTATCAGCTGTTTAATGGGTATGTATTATTGTGCTGTGAGAAGCTATGGAGTAAAGTACTGGCTAATATTTTTTGAATAAATAAATAAAATTTTGTCTAACAGTTGAGATACAGAGCTGTCTGTGAAGTTGGTCTTTTTTGTCTTTGAACACAATTACACACTTTATGTAATAGTTCAAATTTTTTGAAGTGGGGTTCTGTGGAACGATTATGAACAGTTAATATCTTACCTGTTTGCCGATAGCTCTTCTGACATTGTCAGTTTGAAGAGTTGATATCTTATGAAACATTTGGAACAGCTGTATAAGTGTCTGAGGTAAATGTAATATTTTTGACAGCCACACTTATTTAATGGTTGCTCGGTACCCATCAGGATAGGTGAGAAAAAAGGAAGTCTAATATTTGAGAATAAATACACCAAGTGTTTTTTTTTCTTTCTGCAAACATCACTTTAGAAAAAATGTTCAAGTAGCTTTGCAAGTACTTCACCTTTCAAATTTAGCCACATCAAACTGATCTTATCTTCACAGCCTAACAGGGAAACACTGGAGGAATAAACTTTCTGCTCTCCCTGCATAATGCAAAAGATCTCAACAGCAGAACTTTAAGGATGTTTGTCTGTTTCAGTGAGACAACCTTCCTCTGGCCTTTTTCAATAAACCCACATTACTCTAGGTTATAGAAGCTGAGGTCACTGTACTTTTCATCTCACTGTAATATAAAATGGGTTTATCTGATAAATGTCCTGCTAGCTCTCCACCATGTGCAGCTCATCTTTCTAACAGAGAAAAGAGGAGACAGAAATGAGAAAATGAAAGGAGGGAGAAGGAAGGACAAGGATGGACGTGTCTCCTCGTGTTTGTGTGTGTGTGTACATGTGTATGTCACTACACTGCCCTGGAATTGTGTAGCTGCAGTAATAAAGATGGATCTGTCTGATCACGCTGCAACTCTACTGCTGCTGATTGTGACAGCACACATGAACGTATGTTTGAATATATTATATATTCCTTCTAACGTCAGACTAACCCTAAACTTAGATAATTTTATGATGAAAAGGGACAGAATTATAGCTAGATAGGGAGGTCTAATAGTGCTCAGAGAATGTGTTAAGGATAACTCTCACTGACTACCACACTAAATTTAGCACAATATTTGTAAATCTGACTGAGTAATGGCCATTTTTGTGTTTCTAAGGTCAGCTGACTTGGCAGCCATCTTGATCTGAGTTGACCTTTTTGCCTTTTAGCAAAGGGCAATAAAAAGAATGACTAACGGGAATTTTAGGCAGAAACTCTGAACATAATTTACTCTGGAGTCATTTATAAGTTCAGTATAAATTATCATAGTGATCCTGCAGAGGTAAAATACCACAAAACCTGTGACTCAGCATACTTCAGTAAGATGTTTATTTAGCTGCAAATACAGATATTATGATGTCGGTGGAGTGATGAAGTGAGTAAGACAAATTCCATCAGAAGCCTGACACATTACACAGCTAAAATTTCCTTAATTAAACTTTTATCGTGATCTTTTACAACTAGTTTGAGTAGAAGTTTTATCTGTGAAGACCTCTGACAGAATTTATAAATCAACATCCTGATCATTTTCTATTTATACACCAAAGTAATTTGCTTTAGCTGTTTTTACATTGCTGTCACCTTGAGTAGCTTGTGAACCATGATATTTCAGTGCCTCTGTAGGCGTTCAAGATTTCTTTCAAAGGCCGAGGACTTGTATTACATTTTGTCTGTGATGTGCAATAGATGTCTTTCCCTGTGATTGCTCCAGGCTCCTTCTCTATGAAATACTCGAGTAATCTTCCTCATAGAGCAATAAATGCTGTGTAGGTCTTAAGCCTTGAGTGTTAGATTAAAACAAACTTCAGTGGATCAAATAAAATGCAAAAAGCAAAATGAAAACAAAGAGAGAGATAGAAATCAGTGCTCTGGCTTGTGACTCAGCTAATGTGATTTTAGTTTTCGTCTCAAAGAGAAAGTGCAGAAATATTACAATTGATTTTCAGACAGTTCTGCACAGCTCATCGACGTCAAATTTCTACCACAGCGGTGTCACACCTGAGCCCACAGTCCCCACTCTGACTGGAACTGCAGCAGGTGGGAAATTACACCACAAGAGTGACAAAATGACAATCTGAGATAAGGTTTCTTGTTCTTAAAGAGGTTTATTCAGTGTTCAGGGAGGAAGTGACTCAGCCAAACAAGCCACATTGTTCCAGACTGTGTCACTGTCGAATAAACAAAAGCAGAAGCGATGTAAAACTGTGAGGATTAAAGTCATTTTCTGCAACTGAACTATTCCTTAAACATAAAGTTTGAAAAGTTTTAAACATATCTAATCAAAAAGAAAACAGCTTGGTGACCCCCGTGACCCTAAAAGGAAGAAGCAGGTAACAGATAATGGATGGATGGATGGTATTAACAGTGTCCTTTTTTATTTTTTAAGGCTATAATACTTCTGTGTACAAATTAAGTTCATAGTACTTGTGTGTATTCTGCAGTAGAAACTTATAAATGCAGGCTAACTCCCCTGTAATCACGCCTACTTCTTCTCTGCAGCTGCCTTGCTGTTTAATGTAATGCCTTTCCTCTCCTTTCATCTGGCCAACCACACCACCTTGATGTAGAGCTGCGTTTAATTCAGCATCAAACTCGCTACACGTCTAAGCCGCCGCGCAGAAACAAAGGATCACCTGTGAGGTTGTCACACACCAAGGTGTGAATCTGTGTGTGTGTGAGAGAGAGAGACAGTGTGTGGGAGCAGAATTGTGCTTCTACTTTGCATCTCTTTCTGAGAAATCCCAACTGCAAGCTTTTGGTTTAATCATCTTCTTTATCAAGGACGCTAATTGAATATGCAATATTTAATAAGGGTGTCCTCGAGAAATCTGCATCATAAAAGATTTCAGTTTGGTCAGAGGTTTAATCTCGAGATCTGTTAGTAGTTAGAGTATGTGTTGTTAATGACAGTTACTACCATGTTGAGTTGTAGATAAACACTATTGCTGTATTTTAATGATAATAATAAGATTTTTTACTGCATAAACAACAGATTTCCAGGAATTCTTTTCTTATTGGTTCCGAACAATCTAGTAAACTTTATCGAGCGAGTCAAGCGGCTGACATTAAAGCTGTGATGTACGACCACAGAAACATCACTCCTTCCCTGAGGGACCATTAGGAAGTGATGGGAAGTGTAACGGGTTGACTGCAGGTTCAGAGAGGGTGGGGAGATCCTCTTGTTGTTGTTCTGTTAAGATCAGACCGGCACAAAAGTGCTGCAAATAATAATCATCACCTTTATTTAAAAATGACCTCTCCTCTTTGTTTCCTTTCTCCAATGTGACTGCCTGCCCTGCAGCAGTCCTCTTTGGTCATAATTCAGGTAGTGAATCAAAATACAAGAACTCACGGCCACCGCAGCTATTCATCACAACACTGGCCCTCAAAGAGGAGCTGCATATGTGATGAAGCAACACAGAGCAACCACGTTTTACTGATCAGCTTCATTTTTCCTCCTGATTCACAACACAAACTCAGTGACCCGCGTCCAACACTTCCTCCCCGCTTTGTTGTTCAGTAGGAACTGATAGATTTTGTAAGCGATGAAGGTTTGCTTCGTGATAGACTGCACCGACTGTGTTGACTCTTTCTAATTAAATGTGGAGGGGTGGGGGGGGGGCACGTTTATTAAATATTGCATATTCAATTAGTGTCCTTGATAAAGAAGATGATTAAACCAAAAGCCTGCAGTTGGGATTTCTCAGAAAGAGATGCAAAGTGGAAGCAAACAGGGAACCCTGGCTGCTAAAACAGAAGTAATGTGGAACATTTAATTAAAATGAAAGGGCAGGAAAAGATTGATACCACTTGTATGTTGGGGCATAATTTCCACAGGGAATGAAATCCTATTTCTGATCATCTTTCTGTTGATTTTCCAGTTTGATTTTATTTTTACTGTTAGAATTAACAAATGCGTGTTTGACTGTGTGAGTTGAGCTTCTTCAAAAAGTCCACCTCCAGAGCTCCTGCAGCTGAGAACCCACTCACACATTAAACATTAAAATAAGGGGATTCACACTGAGAACATAAACCAGATTTGGAGTGTCACTTGTGGATTTTTAAGTGGATTTTCTTATGCTGTTTGCTCCTCTCTTTACCTCCACTGAGGGAAATAAAATCCTCAAATTAGTTTCTTTCAAGAGAAAGATTTTTTTTCTTTGATCAGACAAACCAGTTTCATGGTTTAATCAGCATCTGCATTATGGGCCAGTTTTATACAAGACAACTTTCTTACTGACTAGTGGGGGAAAAGAAATTCTCCTGACAAGGGTTATCATTTTATCAATTCTTTGCTAGTACAGAAACTCAGTAATGAACTGAAGCAAGTGTTAGAATGAAGCACATGAACAGAAGTAGGCAAGTTTCACACAGAAATATCATACAGACAAATGGTTATCAAAATATTTATTTGAAAATGTTTTAATAAATGTTTTTGCAACACTGTGACCATTGGACCACTACTGGTCCTTGGCTCAATAGTTGGGAACCTCTGGTTTAATCTGCACACCATTAATGTTCTCCTGTGGAGTGATGCAGGTCCTGAAGTTGCTCCATCCTCAGCAGCACCCTTTTCCACCCTCCAGGGAGCTCCAGTCAGAGGACAGGAACCAAAAATGACCTCCTTCAACTAAGCAAAAGACAACCACCGACAATGAAGGCTATCCTGTTTGACACAGGGCAGGCTCCAGATGAGATTCTGTGGGCAGCTGTTGGCTGAGTCGTCTTTTGCAACTTCAAAGGAGGATGAACAAAGTAAAGGCTGCTGAGAGTGGGGACTGGTAGTGTGATGAAGAGGTGAAGCCATCAAGTGTGACAAGCTACGAGGAGACAAAAGGCACCAGGTTGCCCTCATTTTCTAATAAAAGAGAGGGACTTGACTGCAGAGTGTCAGTGACGGACAGATGTCAGGAGCATCGCTCACGATTTTTATCGGGAAACCACACAAGAGGTGGACATATTCCGGTTAACCTGGTGCCACGAGGGAATTTCCAACTCTTCATCACTTCTGCTCTCGCAGTAATTAGGTTTTACAATCACTGGATGCAAATTGAAATTTGCTGACAGCCCATCCATCACATTTTGGCTGCAATCTGTTGAGCAAAGCAGCACGTCCTCAAATCTTGCAGTCAATATGCTCCTGGACCATCAAACATTTAAAGAATAACATAGAAATGTTCAGTGTCAAATTACATTTAATGTTTGTTTGTCACAGATAATTTTGTGACTCTTCTGTAGGGCATTGTTGATTTGAAATTATGACAAATTAACATATAAAAACATATTCACATAAGAAATATTTTCTCTAAATCAAGGTTGTTTAAAGAGTTATTTACAACAGGTAAGATATTATTTTTTCATGCCTTTTTTAATAATCCCACTTCTAAACCATTGATTTAATCTACAGATTAGTATTTTCAGTTTGGTTACTTTTCCTTTTATTACAATGCAAAGGTTAAGAATGAGTTGGAATGTGTGACAAGGCATTTACTGCATTAAATCTAATGTTTAAATAACCCTAAACATGTTATGTTTTTTATTAATAAAACATTAGTAGGTTTAATTATGTAGGAACAGAAATTCTGTGAACAGAATGCCTAAAGAGTGGAAGTTTTCTCCTTACGTGGTTTGTCAGGTGAAAATGAAAAGCCTGGAACCCCAAGGGACGCCAGCCAAAATGAAGAAAGTCATTATTGGGAAATTGCATGTACACTTCTGCACATCTCACTGCTCTGTAATTCCAGCAGCCTTGGTTCACTGGGTTCACAATGTTTAGCAGTCTGCTGGGGTGGATGCAGACTCGCTCCTTTTTTATTTATTTATTTATTTATTTTCTCCTGTCTCACCAAAACCTTTGCCTGTACTCAGTACAAAAGCGTGTGATTGATTAGAGTCCGGCAGCCATAAGCGACCAAAATGAGTTGTCGTCACTGATCCCAAGGGTGTTTCTCTCCTTAGTGTAATTCAAAACTGATTCGACTATTATTTCTCTTTCATATACTTTGCAGTTATGTGCTGGCACACATTTAATGCTATAAAACCCAAGAGACTGTGTCTAATTTGTGCCTGATGGCAGCAATACCAGTTGATTGAAGTAGTAATGGGATGTAGTGGTGGAGCTCAGTACCTTAATATTCTGATCAGTCACTGTCCTCGCAGAGAGATGTTGCTGCTGCCATCTAATAGCTGTTGTACAGCAGAAAGCTTGAAATTGTGGTCATCATTTCTGTGAAAAGGCTGTGGATGTGAGAGAATCTCCCCCCTGCTGGACCTCTGGAGAATTGTTGGGATTTTCCTCATTAAAAGAAAAAAAGATCGGCCATTTCAAATACAGTATGTACAGATCAAACTGACATCACAGTACACATTGTACCGGCCCATCTGCTGCTGACTTTATGCTTTTTCAATTAAACTGCACAAAACAAAAGACAGAAGGAGGATTCTAAAATGCAAAAACAAATTATTACATGACTTTTTACCATCCCCATGAAGACAGACTGGTGCTTTTTTTGGCACAATTAGGCAAAAGGAGAGAGGACAGAACCTTGATGTCTGTCATAATTACTGACAGTTGGGTTGTAATGAGATTTGTCAGAAGAGGACAACAAGTGCACAGAGGATAACAGTGTGTTTGAATGAAATCAGAGGAACTCTTTTGATGTCATATTAATATGAATATATTAGCCTATGTGGCTTAGATAGGTCATGTGTTATAAGATTATAAGATTAAAATGCAAAGAAACCAAAAACCTGTTAGATTTAAACACCATGAATGCCTTTTTTTGGTTGTTGTTGCTTTAGTATTTTTATGTATAAGCCTGGATTTAACTGACAATGAGGTGAAAAATTGTTGAAAACTGAACAATCTTTAATTATGTTAATGTTTGCGGGACCTGGGCTTCCAGGCCCTGTCGGGGCCCTGCTGGGGGCGATTGGTCCTTGGATATCGGGTCTCTGGTCCCATGGCTGGATCTGCTGGGGTGTAGCTGACTGCCGACGGATCCCGCGGACTGGGGGCTTTCGTGTTGTGGCTGCTTGGTGGTCTCCTTGGGCTCTCCTCTGCTCTTCTCTAGCATGGGGGGCGCGGCTGTCACATTGTTGGTCCTTCTTGGGCTCCTGCGCCCTTGGGGGGACTTCTGGAGGTCCTGGGTTCTGGTCCTTAATAATAATAATAATAAATTCACTCATCTGTTTAATTGTTTGACTACATACTGCAGTTCCTTAAATAACCACTAGATGGTGGCAGTAAAGTTCAGAACCAGTGTGACGACTCGAAATAAGAAGGAAGAAACAAAGAGGTGTGTTGTCACGAAGAAGGGTGTGTTCCTCTCAGTATGGAATATAAGTGTTTCTGGCTGCTTCAGCGTTTGGTTTCTCATGTTTGCTAACAGTCAGACGAAGTTTCTCTTTTTTCAGGTAAGTATCTCCTGCAGAGCTTGAAGGATGTGAAAATCGTTTTTCTTCCAGAGCAGCTGCCTTATTTATATATTCGTGTCAGCTGAAGAGCAGGAAATTATCTTTGAATGTTTCTGTGATGAAGTGAATTCTGCTACAAGCTGGTTGTAAATGAAGGTGTGGGAGTGATTCTCTGTTCTCTGAACGTGGGTAAGAACACGTACCTGTTCAGGTGTGTTTCTGTTTGGGAGTCACTACTGCTCATTCATTTAACTTCACAGATTCATTTAGGTTTAAAGTTAAAGTAGTTACTTTTACTAGGTTTACAAGACATGAAGTTACTTTTTACTTTTGCAGAAGTTGAACAGACACCTTAACTATGAAGTTGTGACTATTGACTTTGATTTTATTAGGTTGGTTATTTATAGAGAAATACAAAGATTGTGGTGTACACGTTACACAAGATATGGAATCTTATAGTGGTGTTAATTTCTGTTTTAACTGTTACCCAACCAATTGTTTTTGTTAGCTACTGTTCATTAATTGGTCATTAATTACTTTACAAGAGTTTAGACCAAAAAAAAACTATAAAAATGTATGTTTTCATTCAACTGGCTTATCATGTGCAAGCACTGCAAAATTGAGAATTTTGTTGGAGTGTAAGATCAGTATCACGACATGAAGTTACACCTTATCCTCATGTCTGTGAAAGTGTAAATTTTTATTTAAGTTTATTTAAATTTGGTTTATCCGGTGAAATATACCATCATGATAAGGTGTGTCAAATTCCAGACAACATTTTTCTACCAATGTAGGAGTGTGGAAACTGTGTAAGTTAATCAGGTTCTTTCAGATTGTAAATGACTTGAGGAGTGATTATTGATGTTTTTCACTTTGTTCCCTGAAGTTTTCTCTAAACTCCTCATTACAGGTAGCTCAGTGTTGGGTTTGCACCAGGTGTGTTGAAATGCAGCGAAGCAGCAGCACGTTGACCCTGCAGCTGTGGGAAAGATGGCTGGCCTTTCTGAACCACCTTCAACATGATCCCAGGGTAGACCAGAACCTTACGTCTCTCACAAATATTATATGTGTTGCTGTTTTCCCTCTTCCTCAGACAGATCTGTTTCCAACCATCTGTGTTGTTGTATGGTTTTTTTAACAGGTAGCGCAGCTGATGAGGACCCGGCTCGGGCAGTACCTCAGAACCCGTCCTTTCTTAGCTCTCACAGTGCTGATGTTCAGTGCCTTGGCAGCGCTGCCTGTGGGGCTCTTCCTCACGTTTGCCCTCGTAACTGCTTTAATATCAGTAGTAGGATTTGTTTTCTTTGAGGGTGGGTAAACTCAAGTCAAACTTCACTCCTGCTTCTTTTTTTATTATTGATGCTTTTTTTTCTCACTACATGCCTGTTTTTGTGTCTTTTAGTGTTCCTGTTGTTGGTTGGAGGACTGACTCTGCTGTCTGTGCTCTCTGGCGTCGCCCTCTTCTCTCTGCTGGTCTCGGTCATCGTTAACGCTTTGCTTTTCACCGTCCCCAACTTACTGAAGCGTTATCCAAACCAAACAAAGGTGCGGACCGGTCCGACAGCAGTCAACACTGTTGTATTTAACATGTTGTCTCATTTTATTCTTTTTTTTCTTCTCCTAAAAACCAGGAGAAGCAGAGTGAGGATGTACCTTCAGCACCAAATGAGACGCAGTAAAGTCCTCCGTCCTTTAATCTGAGTTTCTGCAGGCATCACTGAAGCAGCTGGGTCTGGAGCCAAGGATCAGGTCTGAAAGGTCAGAGAGGAGATCTGCTGTCGTTGCAGATTTATTAAGCACAAAAACATGCCAAACTTTTACGTGATTTTTACAGTTTCAGTATTAGTTGAAGTTTTATTAACTGTTTGTTGCGCAATATATTTTTTTCAGTTTATTTATAAAAAGATGATGGTTCATGATTTTATCATTTTATCTGACTGAACTGTAGAACAATGCTTTTTTGTTTCAATTTTATTTAACTTGCTTTAATAATCTGGATTAAAGTGTTTCTGTTACATGTGTCAAAGTCTCCCCATTTACCTATTGTAAGGACTACATTTTGTTATATTTAAAATGTCACTGACCTAATTGTACTAATTTACTGTATTTGAAATATTCATAAACATTCTGCATGACTTTTAAACTGATGTTTTCTCTTTTTTTTAAACAAATAAATTTTTGTAAACTACATTTTTGGCCTCTCTTCAAGTGATTTAAAGTATAATCTATTTTCTCTTGCCGATCAGCACAACTATGGTTTTTATTTATAAAATTAAAGTAATAAAAACTA
Organism: Millerichthys robustus; assembly: GCA_034783495.1. Classification (NCBI taxonomy): domain Eukaryota; kingdom Metazoa; phylum Chordata; class Actinopteri; order Cyprinodontiformes; family Rivulidae; genus Millerichthys; species Millerichthys robustus. The sequence continues at coordinate 8,131,894 of JAVKLF010000021.1, forward strand.
CACATGGCTGAAACAGAGGAGTAACAATAAGGTATGACAACATGGCTATAATTCTTGTTTCATTAGACAATATCTTTTCACCTTTTACCACGTACATCTGTTTTGCAATCATATTTTCAAAATGACTACTGGTACAAAATATATTTTCCATAATAAACAAGCCTTTCAGAAAGGGCAAAGATAATGAATTGTTTGGATTTTAGGAGTTTAATCTACATGGAATAACAAATTGTAATCTAAAATACAATAAAGCATAATCGTAAGTAATAGTGGGTCCAGTGGTTAGCCTTATTTTTAAATACGTACATTTTAGTCTAATTTGTCACATTTTTTTAGTATTTCTTCTAAAGCGGCTGTTTCATTTTATGTACCCGAGAAAAATGTGACTGTTTTAAATGGATTAGTTAAGCTTTAACAGTATTTCATGGATTGCAGATTTAAGTTTGAACTGCTTTAATATGCATATTATTTGTCACAACTGATACATTTAGCAAATTTGTAATAATCTTTGACTAATTCCCAGAAGAACAAACATTTCTCAGTCTTTTAAACAATTCTCAGACTGGAAATGTAGTATTTGACATTTTCAGACTTATGTCAGTCAAATTTGCTTCAGAGTTGAAATTAGAAACAGAAAACACATCTTCAGGATTTCACTTGGATTAAGATTGATCCAATTCTCACACTGATCTGAAGGTTTTCTCGATACTTCCAATAACCAGAAGACACTTCAGGGTGATTATCATAAAATTTTTATTGGAGGTGATATCATGCAAAAAGAAAAGAATGTACAAATGTTTTGAAAAAATCTTTTAGGAATGCCTAAATTAAAAATGTTCAAGACCTTTTGCAATGCACCCACTGGACGCCAAAACACTCACTTTGTACAGATGATACCTAAAAATGCAATGTCATTTTAAAGCAAAACATCTTGGTGTCAGGTTTGGCAGAACTACTAAAAGATGTTAAAGAAATATGTTATTTTACTGGAGTGCAAAAACAGCCAAAACGAAGCCCATGCAAGTTCTATTCAAGAATCTCTGAGGTCTATAATAAAGCATCAGTTTTAGTTTAGTTTGAAACTAACAGAAAAAAAAACAAACATCTTAATTTTGAATTTCAAACGAGAAGCAACTATTAAAAGTACTGCTGTGCCAAATAATTAGACTAGAAAAGTAAATCCATGTATAAAGTTTTTTCCTAATGAGTTCTTTTAAAAAAACTTAGTTTTGGCTAGACTCTGTTAAAACGTTTCATTTTGTTTCTAAGAAATTAAAACTTGTACAAAAAGTTGACATTGGCCTCTTTAAGCGTACTTTAGGGAAATTCTGAAAAATAAACAAAATACTGAGAGTTGACATATTCCTCATCAGGCACTCAGATATATTTATATCACTCTTTAATGGGACACTTTGTTTTGTGCATTTCTTTACCAGGTCAAACAAGGTGATTTCAGAATCTACTTCTGTGACATAAAAAAATAAAACAAATTGATAGGAAAAAATAGGGAATACACCTCACATGTAAAAAGAAAAAAAGAAAACTCCTATTTTAAACAGCAATGAAAGGATGTTTAAGGCAAGATGCTGAACACAGAAATCCATGAGTTGTTCTGGGACGATCTTTGTTCAGCTCTGGTGTTTTGTTGGTGTTTTACCAGTTCCATCTGCAATCATCAAGACAACTAGTGTTTTTCCCCCCTGATAATTGGCTCCCAGTTTCAGGCATCTCCTTCTATAGGTCACGAGAATCCATAATGTCCTCTCTGCACCCCCCCTGAGGAGTTGCAGGGAGTCGCAGTCTTGTCCTGTTGGTCTTTACGCCGGCAGGCTCAGCTTCTTGCCTTTCAACACTGCAGGGTGAGAAGTCAGAAGACAGTCATTTCTCAAAAACACTTCACTGGATCTGTTCATCTTTGCAGTGTCATGCAGAATCACCACTGTTGTACATCAACACTGGTACATTTTCACAACTTGTGTTCATGAGTAGGTTCCTTGACTAAAAGGAGAAAATGGCTTTTGAGTAGCGAGCACCACATCTCTGCTCTTATTGCACAGAAAAGAAAAAAAAAAGTTAAAGCCTAAAAGAATGAAATGTCTGAGCAGAAACGACTCAGTAAAAACAAAAAAAGAATCATGTTGTACCGTGAGTTCTGTTTTCTGATGCTGAAAACCAGTCTATAAAAAGAGTTTTAGAGTTCATGCCCACAAGCACATTCTTTCAAATTAACCTAAAAAGTATGCAACAAAATTCACAGAACAATCAATTCATTTGTGTATTTTCAGAACTGTGTTTTATCTCATTGTAAGTGGAACGACCCGTCTGAGTTATCTGATGGACACCATTTTAGCGAAGGAATTTGGTTGTTAAAGACCGCAACTTTGGAAAATAGTTCAATCATTCAGGAATTTTACACAACAGAAACCTCCCGTCAGTTAAGGCTGAATTTTGCAGTGAGGTTTTTCAAGGAAAACCACCAAACTCTTACATCAAAGGTAATTTAAGAGCCCACTGATGACGTCAATTCATAACTTGCAAAGTGTTTAATATGTAGTGTGAAAAAGAATGTGGATGTTGATTAAAGGGTTCAAATTTTTAGCCTTTAGGGGTTGTAAGTGTCCTGATGTCAGTTTAATTCATGTTTTCTACAGCGGACGTGAAGGAAACCCACCTTTGGTAACATAAAGGTAGAAGAAGTCACAATACAGGATAGTCTGGACCACACCCGCCACGATAGCGATCATGTCAAAGAAGCCCTCAAAGTAGTAACGCCAGATCCAGTTGAACAGATAGAGGGCCCGATACAAGCCCAGGCAGAACAGGTAGTGGGTGGTGATGGTCTCAGCTTCTCCGGTCTTGCTGATCATGAAGAGTTGAGGAAGGATGGCCACAGACTCCAGGTAGATGGAGAATGTCCAAAGAATCTGAAGACAGAGGTTTATTTTATTGAGAAGACCATTGTAGTGAGTTGATTTTCAGTTAAACAAGGCAGTTTGTGAATAGTGCAGGAGGCTGAATTTACCTCCAAGGGAGAGAAGTCATGGTTGATAAGAACAGCAAGACCCCCGACAGGAACGATCAGGAACTCCACCCTGAAACTGTCGTGGTTTCCATCATAGGTGGCCCTGAATTTCATGTAGATCAGGTACACTGTGGCATACAAACTGCTGATGTAGATCACCTGGTTAAAAAAAGAAAATGGCAGAAGGGTTTAGACAAAAATTATTTTTTAAAAAGTACCTGTTTGAATGATAAGTGGACTCAACAGGCATCTTACCTTCATGCTGGTGTTATACAGAGAGATGAAGGAGGTGAGTAGATCCAGGTAACGTGTTGTAAACACAAGCGCAAACAGAATTTGGCTCTTTCCAGAGATACCTGAAACAACATAAATATCAGCAAATGTACAAATTAAAGCTGAGGTCTACCAACATCAGACATTTCAGAACTGCAGTATAAGTTGAATAATTAGTTTTCCTTAGAGCATAGTGACTTCCTACTGGACATAAATGAAAAATTAGAAACCCCAAAACTTTTTTCCTCTCTTTTTAATTAAAACTGATCTTGCAGTGCATTCAGTGTAAAAATTTCCAGGAAGAAAAGTAAAAACCTGTGAAACAGCACGAATAAAAAGATTGATTTGTCACTATGAGATGACAGGTTAAACATCATTAACTTAAAAAAAGTACTTGTATTTCTTTAATACACTCAAACATTAAAACAATTCGGTCTCTTTTTAATAACTTTGAAGCACTGATCAAGAAAAAGTGTCGCACCGTTTTTAATGGTGAAAACACTAACTCCAACTGAAGTTGCGGTTTAAATAATTACGTTTGTTGAATATAAAATAACTTTTAGCAGTTTGGCTACTTCCGTAGCCGCGTCCAGAACGCCACGTCAGAAATCAGACCAGAAAAATCAATCCCTGAACTTTAAGTTAACGGAGCAGTATGCATGTAGAAGCGATACGCGGAGGAAACCGGTTCCACTAAACCATTTTACATCCACATTAGATAATCCTACTCGTCTGGTCAATTATCTTCCACGATACCAAAACCTAACAGACCACATTCTTTTAGTCCACAGCGTGTTCAATCAATGAATGGCTCAAATGAATGACAAGAAACGTTAGCTTGTCAAGCTAGCTGGCTGGCCTACAAGAAAACAACAAAAAATATAAAAAGGTGGTAGTTGATAAAAACACAAGTTAATCACTGACGTACACAAAATCAAACCGTGCCCTTACTGATATTAGTAAAGCTAAACCTCACCTGCACACGACCTGCTTTTCCATATTTTGAGGAGGAGGATGAGGATGGCAGCGAGATGAGAAAGGTCCCCTGTCAGTCTGAAGATGTTCATTTTTGCAGGATGAATAAACAAACACCGCTAGGAAGACAACGAAGATGTCACTTGTTGCTGTTGTTTTACTCCGAATCAGGCTGTGTACACCTTCTGTTGCCTCGAAAAGGCTCTGCCGGTAACTTTGTGGGGGTACACAGGTCTACAGGATCCACGGAGTTGAAAAAATGGCGAGAGTGCAGGTCGACGTGGAAGGAGGCGTGGCGGTACACTGAAGACGCTGCTGATTGGATAAAAACATGACAGACAGCCCAAATGCACCTGCCCACAAAAGATTTGAACGGTCTTGTGGAGGTCACAGAGACTGAAATTAAGACTAAAACAAAGCTTCTTGAAAATGTTTTGGGGATATTGACCATAAAGGTTACAAATAATTAAACATATTCAAACTTATTTTGGTATCTATGTATACTTTTAACACGTTTAATTGTGGGGGTAACAGTGTAATAAAACCTATAAAAGTGTAAAGTAAAAGTGTAAAGTATATAAAGGAACACTTTTCTTCAAGTAAAACAAATGTGTGCGTGTTCATATATATAGTATGAGTAAGAAGCTACAAATGAATGTTTTATTATTAAATTATAATGACTGGTGCTTGCATTAGGACAGTGATTTTTAAAAATTTTTTTATTAAAGATATGGATCCTATTAGCACATGAACGTTTCAGTCAAGTTATAATTTCTTTATGTGTTTTTATGCTACTTGGAAACTTTTTAAATACATTTTCAGATATGTTGTGAATATTAGGATACAACAGATGAACAAATTGTCTTGTTTTTCATATTTTATAAACAAAAAACAATTTAAAATTAATTTGCCAGTATCACCAGTACAAAAAGTCAAAATGACACAATCTTTTGACAAAATTACCATGTTAAAATGATTTGTGTATATTTAAGCTTGTGGTAAAACAAACATCCTGTTCAGTGAAAACCAACAAAAGAAGGAAGTGTTAAGGAAGTGAGGTCACAAACATGTAGATGCTGACAGCCCTTTTAGATCACCCCATTCCGGAAATCACAAGATCATTCCTCAACAGTCTGGCTGCAGACATGAAGGGATTGTTCTGGTTGTCTCTCCTGCTCACCCACCTGTGTGAGACAGGTAAGATTTACTGTATGTTTACTTAGTCCGTCCAGGAAGGAAGCTCCCAGTCATTCATTGTTTTGCTCTAATCTAGAGAAATCACATCTTTAAAACTTGTCCATTTGTTGCAGACAGCGCAGACGAGGAGGCCAGTTGCTTATCACAGCCACGCAAGGTGATCTTCCGCAAAACAGGAGAATCAGCTGGTATCCCCTGTATCATTTCTAACTGTTCCAGTGAAAGCCTGCACTACCAGTGGTTTGTTTTTAGAGAAAAAGACCATTTTAAACTCGCACTGACTTGGAGGCACAGCTTGAATGGAGCATCTTTACAGATTAGTTCACTTAACACCAGCGACAGTGGGATCTACCACTGCGCCATAACATCAACAAGTGAAAACAAATGCTGCGGACATCACGTAGGACTGGGAACAACTCTTGTAGTGAAAGGTAAAGAAGTGGTATAAGGTTTGCTTCAGGGTAGAAAAATATCCTTTGCTTTAGTTCCTATATAAAGTAGTCATTTTATGTTTCAGATCAATTGAAACCACAGCTGAGACAGACTCTTCTGTGGTTGTTCTTCACCCTCTTGGCCTTATATAGCCTGGCGTTAGTGGCACTTATTCTAAAGAAGGTGAATCAATGTTTATTCTAAAATTCAATATTTTGCTTCAGATTCATCAAAGTTCAAATGACAAAAATGCTGATCTGACATGAGTTTATTTTCCTTCACTGTAGCATAACTGCAAAATTTCCATCTGCAAGAAGATGTCCAGAAGGAATACAGTGGTAAAAGTGGCCCTATTTTGGGTTTGTTTTATGATTACATTAAAGGTCTGTTTCTTAACCCCACAAAAGCAACTAAAGAGGAAGGAGAGTCAAAGCCTCAGACAAGATTCTCAAATTACCAGAAGTGAAAGACTTGATTTTATTATAAATCCATGTGATCCATTTGGGCTTTACTTTAAAGTATTTACTATACATTTTACCCCCAAAACAGAACATGAGGAAAAAAACACAGTTCCGTGCTGTGCTGCAAGAACTACACAGCAGAGGGACCTTTACCAAAAGCATACAGACAAGACGAAACAATTCTCGAGTTGCGGTAAATGTTGTTGCAGCACATTGGGCTAGGATTTTACCAGCAGAGATTGCAAAGAAGTTCTGTAGTTGCACATTTCCTCATGTGCTTTATTATCTTTCCAGGAAGCAAGTGAGAGCAACATCGCCACTGATGACATCTACCAAAATGTGTGAAATATGGTAGAGTTCCATCTTTTTGACAGAGAGGACAAAAAGAAACATCCAACAGAGGACATCAGCAGCGATTTCACTCATGACACGAGAGATAAACAACACATCAGCACCTTTACTCTTCAAACCCTCAGCCTCAGCATCATTACAGCATGTCCCTCTGTGCCGTTTTCATCCCACCTTTCCTTTCTTTTAACTTGTCCATTCACGTTCATTCTTGACATTTAATTTCAGGAATTTCTGTAACAGAGAATGTGAAGAATTAGCTGTGTGAAATAGAGGTGTTTGTTACTTTTAACGATCTAAGTTGTGTTGTGTCCATTCTCCTGGTTTAAAGGTGTTTTCTAACATTGTATTAAAAAAAATTTTTTTAAATCGGACAACTTAAGGAACAAATGTGTGCTTTAAAAAGAAATGCTAGCTACCCTGAATTTATATC
>JAVKLF010000021.1:8144032-8156194 GCA_034783495.1 Millerichthys robustus
ATAACTCAGTGTTCTGATGACAGAGAGTTTGTGTTCCAGTGGGTGATGGGAGTCAAAATGGAGGTATTGGTCTGTGTGGGTGGGCTTCCGGTAGACCTCGGTTTTGAGGCTTCCATCTTCCTCAATGTGCACAGCACAATCCAGAAAAGGTAACATGTTGTTCTTTGTATCCTCTCTGGTAAACTTTATGTTACTGTCCACTGAGTTGATGTGGTTCGTGAACTTCTTTGGTTAGGATTTTAACCCATGTGTCCTCCACATATCTGAACCAGTGAGTTGGTGGTGATGGCCTTATTTCAGCCATCAGATACTGTTCCCCCTCTTTAAAACAGGGGGAGCAGTATCTGATGGGGTTATTTCAGCCGTCAGATACTGTTCCCCCTGTATTAAACAGGGGGAAGAGTATCTGACAGCTGAAATAACCCCATCAGATATTGTCAGACAACATGGTATCATCCCTTGGTGCCTCTCCTGCCCTCCCCCATGACTCTACCTGCAGTACCTGCCCATCCCCCCACTTGGGTGGGAGGCTGATTGGGCCTTAAGTTATGACTTGTTGACTAACTGGTAAAGAAAATATATGACAGAGCTGGCTGAAGCCTAATAAAATATTCATTGCCCATACAAATTAAGGAAGTTACCAATCAACAAATTGTATCTAAACAGCAAAACAAACAAACAAAAAATACTAATTTAAAATCAACTAAAAATAAGCTTATCATAAACTAATAAGCTCAATTTTGCAGTTAACAAAATAGACAATTATCTCTTACAATATCTATAGACATCTAGCTGTTTATGTGAATGACTGGATAAAGCAGCCAAATAATAATAAAAAAACATCAAGAAGAATTTCAAAAGCACTGAGAAACCAAGATGAAGGCCACTTTAAAGGATTACTAGGTTTGTTTCATGCAATAAAGCTTAAATAAGAAGAAAACCTTTCTACATTTTTCTTTTGTTCTTAAAAACCACTTGCAAGATACTCACTTGGGATTGCTGGAATGCTCCTTCAGATATATTGTATTTATTCAGGAAGAGTTTCACATAATAGAAGCTGAATACATTGTCAATCATGGATGAGCCAAGAGTAGTCATGGCATAAGCCAGAGCTACATGATTGATCCCAAAGTTCGTCAGGTGTCTGGCCATGATGGTGACTCTTCTTATTATTCTTATTCTTCCGGAGTGTACTCAGCTATGCATACGCACAGAACATCCAGCTAGGTCAGCGTTACTTGTTGTATTAGCTAAATGCTCCTGCTGTTTCCTACTAATGCAAACATAAAAGTTAAAGTTAATGGATTGGTCGATCCTCGAGAAGAGAACAAAACGGCGTTTTAGAGCAGATGTTCTTCATGCATTTTTGATTTACTGATCCATACGTTTCCTTTAAAGGCGTTTACTAACTAAATGTTTACCGAAGCTGCACAAAAACGTGAAAATCTCCCCAGACAGCACTGAAATCCTGTCAAACTCGACTTTTGTGCTCTGATTCGAGGAGGAGCTTTAAGATAATAAACATGCATTTGATTGGGTGTAAGAAATCGTTTTGTCCCACTTATTGATCCGTGATTGGACAAGAAAGGCGTCAATCAAAAACAGCAGGATATTGCAAATACTTTAAATTTTTGTAAAAAAAAATTGATCTCCCCCCCCCCACCACACACACACACACACACACATTGTGTAAGACGATTAAAAGAATACAATGTGAGAAATTGTAAATTGATTTGTGCGAACAATAGATATACTCGTTTTTCTCTTCTGCCACCTACCGGTCATTACGGAAGTATTTGCCACGTTGCCGTGGACAACGGATTTTTAAAGCTTCTCGCGCATTGACAGGATGTAGTTACAGCGGTCGGTGGTTAGTGGATGACTTCAGGCAGACGCAGCGACACTAGTGTTAAGTTTCTGTCGGGTGGAGATTTATTTTAGCCGCGTTGAGTGAAAATGTTGACTGACATGATTTTGGAAGAAGAGTTTGAGAAGAATAAAAAGCCTTGGTACAACCAGCGGGACCTCGAAGACGGTAAGAAGAGGACGCGCCCTAAAACTTTACTCTAGGAGTCAGTGAACGCATCATCACCCAGCTTCTTTTTTATTATTATTTGTCCAGACTGTTGTAATAGTGGTTGTTTTTTTTTCTTCTTTTTACTATTAATGAAAATTAAAAACAGTCAGCTGGTGGGATGATAAAATAGTATTTTCAACAGTTTTTTCAGGTAAAAAAATCAACATAAATCTAATGTTTTGACAATAGTGAGATCAAGAGAACTTAAGATCTTTAAATATGAGAAACTGATACCCTACAAGTTTGTGTTTTTTTTTAATTAAAAATACCAAAGATTTGCTAGTTATGACTGCTTTACCATAAATGTTGAAATGGTGAACTTTTTTATTTGAGCTGAATTAATTTAGCTTGTACTTTATTTATGAAAGAAAAATGTAGTCATTTTTAAAAAAATTAGGAACCAAACTCAATATTACAATATAGGAAATTTTATTTTTATTGATAAAAAGGATAGTCGCAGTCAGGAATGATTTTCATATTTGTTTAGGAACAAAATAGATCAATCTTTTTACAGTAGTTTGTGCAGCTCTGTCTAGTCCATCAACTTTAAAGACATCCCAGAATAGTTGGCGATGATATGAAACTATTGATAAAAAAATTACAGAACCCAGTGTTGATTTAGTAGCATTTCTATTCACTGTAGACCCATAAGGCTGGCATCTGTCCATAGTAGTGGGCACCACTGATTCCAAGCAAAGTCCAGATTTTATGAGAGCTTACCAGAGGACAATAAGTTGTGTGTTTGTACTCAGATTCCTAATATAAAGCCTACTTTAGTCACTTCCCATTGTTTGTGACAGTGCTGAAGCTGGCGTTTTAAGTTTTGCTTTGCTTTGTTTAGATCTCCATTTGGCAGCGGAGCTCGGGAAAAGCCTCCTTGAGAGGAACCATGAGCTGGAGCTGGCCCTGCAGCAGATGTACTCCACCAACCAGGACCAGCTGCAGGAGATCGAGGTAAAAATGTTTACTGTAAGCCTCCAGCTGCTCCAAACTTGGGATTATGTGTCCAAACATTTAGACCCACAATCCTGTCTGTCTTTTTATGTTGCTCTGGTAATAGTATTAAATGAACGAGTCCTGGATTAGAGATGATTCATTGAGAAAAGTAAAATCTAATCCTGACCAGTCTGACCCAGTGAGCCACTTAGCAGAACACGTTCAACCCAATTATGTGAAAACTCAAATCCTTGGTATCTCTTTATGCTGACCTCTGAATTGCTAAATGCTGATCCCTGAAATCGGCTTCCTTTACCAAGTAATGCAGTTTTCAGTGTTCTGACCATGCTGGTCTGTTCGACCCAGAGGACATGTCGCCAAGTCGGTCAACAGTTATAAGAGTCTTAATTTGTTTACGGCCGTGCGAAAGCTGTGGCTTGAGAATTTATTGAGGTTGATATGGTAATCCCAATATGTCTCTGTGACCCTCATACTAATGCCGTGTCTGGCGTCAGGTGAGCAAAATTAAAGCTGCTTGTACACGTCAGTGTGGTGGTGTGAGACGGGGATAGGCTTCTGTTTGATTAAACTGAAGAAATTAAGGAGAACTGATTGGCTCTGCAAGAAAAAATATTGAGATGACGAGAATATGATGTTCTAAGAGCTAAGTGATAGGCTGAGCCACAGCTAATTGAAATTAATCAGCCAAAGAATGGCTTTAACTCAGCCAGTTTAAAAATTAGGAGCTAAAACTGGATGTGGTTAAAGTTAAGAGTTTACTACTGTATTGCACATTGTTAAATAGACTTAATCTTTGATAATGTTCACTCGTATAGGTAAAATTAATAGTTTCGTATAAAAAATAATGATGCCAAGTCTTTAGTCTCATAAAAACTTGAGTCTTTTTTTTAATCTTGAATGTGCATCAAAAAATAAAATCTTTAAAAAACAAAATAAAGAACTCCTGTGTTTTGTTCCAGTACATGAGCAAACAGGTGGAGCTGCTGCGTCAGATGAACGACCAGCACACCAAGGTGTATGAGCAGCTGGACGTGGCCGCCAGGGACCTGGAACAAAGCAACCAGAGGCTGGTCCAGGACAGTCGTCTAGCCCAACACAAGATCCACAGGTTAATCCTCCAGTCTACAGTAAATTAGACTTTCAGGTCACATTTTAAAATAAATGTTAACGTTGGTCTATATGCCTAGATATTCAGAACTGTTGTCTTCAGTTTAACAGAGACTATTGACGGACTTCAGTCCCTCATGGAGGATTTGCAGACCGAGATCGAAGAGCTGAAGACTACGCAGACGGAGCGGAGCAAGAGAGAGCTGGCAGAGCAGCGGCGCAGCCTCGGAGCTCAGAGTGTGTCCTGTCTCAAAGAACTGTATGACTTACAACGGGACAGGTAAAACTTGCGAGTGTGTTTCATCACTGACACTGCTGCAAAGAAAATGTTAGTTTGAAGTAAAGATGTTTTCCCAGAATACTTCATGTCCGTTTTAACTGATATGTAAACAAAGCTTCAAGGTCTCAGCTCTGAGTAATCATTTGCTGAACAGGCATCTGCAGGTCACCCAGAGCAGAACATTGAGTTGAGACGTAATCCACAGAAGGAGGAAGTTAATCCTTCCCCTTTGTCTGCAGTGTTAATGCACCAACACATGTAACAGCAGCTTCAGGAGGTGTTTATGATGTGGAAACAGGTGTGGGAATGGTTTCAGTTATGAAAAGAAAGAGTAAGACTTCTGCATTTAACACTATAAAAATTAATTTCTTTGAATCGTAAAATAAACCCAAATGTGTGATAACTTATACACACACCCATACTTTTTAAAAGGTACTACTTTGTATTGTTTCCCTTACATATTTTGTCCAAAGTTATGGATTTATTATCGCCCAGGTGTCCAGCTCACGATGGTGGACTCTGGTCGCATCAGAGCTTCGTCCGTGACAGAGACAGATCCGTCGACCCAGAGCAAGAGAACCAAGCTCTGCAGCGCTCCGTCGAAACTCTCCAGAGACAAATAGCAGCAGAAAGGAACCGCCGGGAAGCTGCAGAGCGAGAGGTTGAGTTCACATCAAGAGAAAATAAGAGTCTGGAGCAGCGGCTGGCCCTGCTGGTGGGCTGCCGGGCCCGGCAGAAGGAGCTGGAGGAGGAAGTGGAGCAGCTGCGAATTCTGTGGCGTTCTGAGTGCGCCAACAGGTTGGAACAAATTCATGTAGGACTATGTTTTCCTGACTGACAATCAGTGATAAAATATTTAATGTACACCATTTTTTTTCTTTCACCAGTGTTAGAAGACCCGATCGACTGCTGTTGCCTGAAACAGTATTTTTTGTCTCAGAGGAAAGGCAGACTGAGGAGGCGACACCTGGAAAATCTGAGGAGCATAGCACACGTAGCCAACAGAGGCGTAACAGCGACAGTGTTCTAAAAGCAACAAACACAGATGAAATTCGCCGTGGTCACGAGCAGCTGTGCATCAGACGAGCGGATGCCGTGAAACAAAGAGGCATCTCTCTGCTGAATGAGGTGGACGCTCAGTACAGCGCGCTGCAGGTGGAATTATTGCGATTTTCTTTAGGAATTCTTTAAATTTTACGCAACCCAACTCTATCAAAATTGGAGTGTTTATTGAGTGTTTTTTACAGATGTGTTGATGTTTTTTTCAATAATTTTTTTAGGTAAAGTATGATGAGCTGCTGCGACGATGCCAGCAGGACACAGACGATCTCAGCCACAAAGCCGTCCAGACTTCCAGCGGTGCATCTACCTACGCCTGGGTGCGCCGCCGCCTCTCTGACTCGACTGCATTGCCTGATCTGATGGTGGTTCCTGAAAACCAGCAGCCTGAGTACAAGCTCCTCTTCAAAGAAATCTTCACCTGCATCCAAAAGACTAAAGAGGACCTGAGGGAGAACAGGCATCCTGCCAGTAGCAGTGATTTCTGCAGTTCTACCAAATGATGCATTTTGCCAGACCGTTTTCATTTCTGTCTGGCAAAATGTTTGTGTCAGGAGAAGCACTGAGGTTGCTTTGAGTGTACAAATCATAGAAATGCTACCTGTGTTCATTCATTTGCACACGGATCATTTTATTCTGTCCTGTTATATGTAATAGCTGCATTCAATGTAAGACTAAAAATGTAATATTTATCCATCTTAAATAAGTAATGTACATTTTAGATATTTAAACTAATATGGATAAGATGCACAGTACTGTCCAAAAGTTTTAAATCATTCTTTATTTCTTTATTCTTCATCTCCTAGGAGCCATTCTTTTTTCTATTTGGTATTTGTTACATATTTGGCTGAAGAAATTTGAACATGCCACTATGACAAGATGCACATTTAAATTTGTGTTTTTGCTGAAATTTGTTGAAACTGAAACCGGATTTTTAAAGATAAAACAATCATCAAAATTGGGAAAAACAGCAGCTGAAAGCTAACAACAAGTGTAAATAAAGTTCACTATTTTAAAAAGTTAAAATTACAAAAACAAATTTTCTTGACATATTAAACATATTGATGTAGGAAGGGTTAAAATAGCTGAAGTCTGTTGAAGTAGTTTGTTCAAAAACTCACTGCTGATGAGACAATATTTGCTCCTTCGAAGCAGAAACACAAAGAAAAGCTAAAACTCAAAACTTCAGCACAGTATTGTACATTTTATCCATAAGTATTGTGTCTACCTACAGTGTTTCTATATTGTTAATAGTTTTGTTTTTGTCAGAAGAAGCACATCATGTGTAGTGTTACAGTATAGTACAGTATACATACACAAATTTTGTTAGTAGAAAATGTTTCAATGTTGTCTTGTGACAGAAAAATAGTAATACAGCATTTAAGAGGCAAATATAATTTATCTAAGTTGTCAACACTATGTAAAAGCTGTTGATGTGGACACTGGAAATTTTTGTTTTGTTTTGTTTTGGATGTACAATACAAGTTCTGGTTTTGATATACTGTAAATCACATTTTTGTTTTAGTTATTTATAGAAGTTTAAAAATGTTTTGGTTTATTTATTTTCTGTCTAGAGCAGACATTTGTCCAATTATTAGAGGTGGAACTTAAAATGCACAAGAGGGTGTATCAGTGGTTGTATGTTTCACATGCATTAATAAAAAAGACATTATACATATATTATGTGTTAATGTGGTTACTGTACTCAGAGGACAATATGTCTGCTATTAGTTGTGTAGAAAAATAGCAGCAGTTATTAACAATTATTAAATGAATAAAATACAACTTTTTCATATTCAACCATATACTAAGATATGAAAGTTTTTTTTTTACAGAAGAAACTAACCCCAACGTTTGTCTCCATTTTAAAGACCTCAGTCACTAGTTTAAGGTCAAGCAATGTTTTTTTCTACCTCTTTTCATTTAATTAGGATTTGCAGAACTGAGATTTCACCATCCTACTTTCAAACAGCTTTAAATCCACTAAAGCTCCAAACAAAGAGGATTGAGTATCACATTCCACCAGAAGAACAGGTCTTTGCATGCAGAAATCTCACAAAACTTCCCAGATAAGCAATCACGAAACACATGTTTACCCTCAAATTCATTGAATCAGAAGCACAGAAGCATGAGAACTGGACTGGTAACATTTGAAAGTAATGGTTGGTCGTTTGTCAAACAACCCAAACAAAACTGTAATAACTGACAAAATTCCACCTAAATATCTGAAAGCACTTTCTATGTCATTGACTCAGTCAACTGGTATTTTTAACCTCTATCAACATCAAGTTTTAAATACAGGCTAGAGAACTTTTCATCACCGATTATCCAGTCAGCCTTTCGTATTGCCATGTCAACACATTTTGCCGCCAAACCATCCAAGGGTAGCGTGGCCGAGTGGTCTAAGGCGCTGGATTTAGGCTCCAGTCATTTCGATGGCGTGGGTTCGAATCCCACCGCTGCCACATCTTCTTTATCTTCCCTTACTAACTATTTTTACATTTATTTAAGCCTCTATTAACGCTATTGACTACAACGCTCGATGAAAGGTTTATATATATTTTTTGTTAAATAAAGACTACCTGCTCCTTTGTTGAGGCTACAGACTTCAATCTCAGGTGAAATCATTGCCATTGCAATGGCGCCCTCTTGTGGACAAACTAAACATAGCATGCTTTGTGCTAATCAAATATTTTACCTTCTTTCACGATTTAAATGTATTCAGTCAAAATTGGAAAACTGAACATTCTCTCTCTTTAAATATTTAATAACTGCCACATTGCTTCTTAATTGCTTTATTTCTAAAAGTGTACAAAATTACTACTTCAATAGTAATTCTCATTAACAATTCACCACAGAACATTGTCGTACAAACTGGAAGCATGCTTTAAATACAATGAATGAGAATTTGAATATTACTAATACAAAGTTACATGTTCACATGATTTAAATAAATTGCCCAATAATTACATGAAACCATAGAGAAATCTTTCATATACTAATAAATCCTCACAATTTAATACTTCTCAAACATTTTCATGATTTATAAATGTGGCTCACATGTTTTCAAATGGTAGAAAAGAATTATATATTAGCTTACTTTAGGGATTTTTGTTTTTATGTGAGAAAATGAGAAAAATAGAAGTTATGGTAAAATAATTAAAACTGATCTCTGGTTAATAAAACTGGTGAAAAATGAGAAATATAAGTTAACCTAAAATAACTGAAACAAATCTCTGGTGATTAAAAATGGTGATTTCTTTTTAAAGATTTGCCACATAAAAAAAAAGGTATTTTTTTTCTTGTTAGCTTCAACTGATAAAGCCTGAGACAATCGATCTTCCAGTACTTTGTTCAATACTGTCAAAGTCGTTTAGCTAGAGTATGCCAGAAAACATGAGTAGCAGCAGACTGAGGCCCATCAGCAGCAGCAGGACAAAGTATCGGAGCAGCTGGGAGGTCAAGGACACACTGGTGGAAGATGAGCTGGAGCGAGGCACCTGCGTCTTGAGGTAGTGGTCGAAAGCATCTGCCAGGCTGTACCTCTTCGGGCAGTAACCCAGCTCGCGTCGGGCTTTGTCTATTTTGAAGGTGTGGCCCACAGAGATGTGTCTAACCTGTGGACACAATTGAATGTTATAAAAGAAAAACAAATAAATTCAGGATTTCCAGGAACACGTGTAGAGATGTTGAAACTGAGAAAGGAACTATAAAAATAAGAAAGTATATCTATATATTTAGTCCACTTTGAATCCTCGCTTATCTCTGAGTTTCTCTCTTTTCTTTCTCTTAATAAAGACATTTATACTTTAAACACTCAAACTTTTCTGTATGACTCAAGTCAAGTTGTATATTCATCTGTCATGTCCTGCTCATCCTGTTAGATCTGATCATTGTTCTGACTGCATATTGCATATGTTTATCTTTGGTGGCTATTGCTTTGAGACCTTTTCGGGATAGAAGTCAGATTAAAAGAGAAAGAAAATCTACACATGTTTATAATTTGATGGTAGTAACTATCTAAAAGAAGCGGTGCAGTGTATTGATCTGGTATTTGAAATGTTTCCCTTCATGGAGACCTGAGAAAAACACGACAGATTAAGTCACTAGGTTGATCTTGAGCTCAGGCGACAGGTATGACGTCTCCCCTTAGCAACAACCTCTGCCCTGATGTCACTTCCTGCAAACTGGCATGCTGAACTTCCTACTCTGACCCACAGCAGATGATGTTTTATTCACAGGACAATCATTGATCCCTCGAGGTGCAGCTGTCTGAGAGCACGAGCTCTGCAGGTGAAGGGCCCTGCGGAGCTCAGCTTCAGTTTCGGGCTTCATCACACATTCATGAGGACCCAACGGGCCATGACGAAGACTTCTCCAGACACACTGCAAAGAAGTGTCAACTGCTGTGGAGGACTTAATCATCCAACACAACCTAATCTTCATACACATTGATAAAAAATGGAAAATCAGTCATTGTTTTTGAATTTCAGTTCCACAGAAGTACTTAGTACTACTGAAACTGAGCTTGACAAACAGGGAGTGACACTTAATCATTTGTTACCTTTTGAGGCATTTTTTGCACTCAACTGATTTCTGGAAATCTTTCTGAGACTTCTGCATCTGCCGTTAGCTGGTCTGGCCCAGAACTTCTCCAACTACCTCAGGCTTAAAAGGTTTCAAATATATATAAAAGAGTAAATGGCAAAACTAATTTATAATCAACAGCATTCTGAGAATTATCAGCACAATAAGCTCTTTGCGACACGCAAAAGCATCCTATGATGTACAGTATGTCAGCCCTGACAGACACTATCTGTTACCTTGTGAATAAAAAACTTTATCACATGAAAAAAAATTGCTTTGTTATCTTGAGATTATGACAAGAGGCTCAGGAACGCAAAAATGTCACTTCTAAGCTTCCAACTCTGCACTATACTGTTTTCTCTTTCACTAATTCCAAAGTTACAGTTTCAGTCTGGTTTTTTTTTTTCAGAATGAAAACAAACACTAGGAAGAATTGGGATGTCTTTGAAAACAACAACAAAAAAGAGAATCATAATTACTTCACATCTGGTGATAGGCAGAGGTACTTTTATGATTGGTCTCAGAATCAAGTGTAAATATTCCACCAGGATGGCTGAAAGCAGAGGAAAAAATCATAGCGTTAGGAGCAAAACGGCACATTTTCAAGCAAATTATTTTAAATGATAAACAGGGAAAAAGAGGGGTACCTGCTGTATAGATGAGTGAAATCGGCACAGTTATGGTCGGTTGACTATGGCCGAGCTTTTCAAACTACCAGGCAAGAAGGACAGGAAGTGAAATCTACTTTTCTCATTAAAACTATTTTTTATAAACATGTTGCTGTTTTTTAACAACTGACATTAAAGAACATCTGAGGATTTAAACTCACCAAAGGGGCCATCCACTCATACCCATTGGCTGCGTCGCCATCGTTAATGAAATAGGCCTGCCCGCTCTGAAAAAAATGTTTTGTTTTAACTCAAACTAAATTGACGTGGAAGTTGTTAATCTGAGGACCTTCAGCTGAGATTATAGAGACTCACAGCGGCGCAGCTCTTCTGTGTGAGAGACTCGGCAGCCAGCCTGTGTGCCAGGACCAGATTGTCCACATGGACCCAGTTCATCTGGGCTTCAGGGTCACCGAACTTGAAGCTAAAAAAGCCACGCTCGACATTTTCCTGGAAACAAACAACATCAATTTTAGGAGAAACATAAATATAGAAAAACTTTTTGTAATCTGTAATAAGTGACTATTTTGTGGACCTTTCACAAACTATTTAATATTTGGCAGATAAGGGAAAAAAATGTAATTTATGACCTAAATACATTTTTAAATGGCCTTCAATTTTAATTTTTTTTATCTGACCTAGTATGACTGAAAACAATCTTTGCACATGTTGTTTAATTCTTTAGTTTCACCTGCACTGGTGTTAACTGTAAGTAACTCCAAACAGCAAATATGTTTTGCATCCTTGAACTGTTATGAAGAACATTTTCAGCTGATTAAAATAACTAGTAGTCAAAACACGTTTTAAGTTATTTGGTAATATGCATTTAATAGACCCAACCCCTCTGTAGTGGAGTGTTAAAAGTCAAGAGTCTGGACTGTAAATTAAACAGAATCCAAACCCATTTGTTACTTCACCAAACTGCACAGACTGTTGTCTTGTGGAGGAAACACTGAAAGAAAAGGCAGCCGTAACTGGAAACCTGCTGAGTCTCATCAATAATACAAACTCTTCAGACAGAAACACATTCTGCCAGAGATGCCTCAAATATGTCAAGATGGACCTTTTTTTAGTGTCTTCAGTTTCTTCATACCTCAATATTACATTAGAATCCTCCAGTAATTCATTGTTTTAACTTATTTAGCTTAGCAGCTGTGCGTTTCTTTGATTGTTTGTTTGTTTGTTTTGATGTATGAAAAAGGGCTTTTTGAATAAAATGAACCAGGCATGCTTGCTCACCAGAAGTCTGTCAAAATGTCTCCTCTCCTCTGGGCCGTAGATACCAGAAGGCCGCAGGGCGCAAGTCCTCAGGACGCCTCCGTCTTTGGACAGGAATACAGAAAAAAATGAAAAACGACGCTGAAGTTGAAGAAGAGCACAGATCTTGGTGACTTGGAGTCCTACAAACTGCCCGAGTCCATCAGAAA
>JAVKLF010000021.1:8167425-8181610 GCA_034783495.1 Millerichthys robustus
GAAAAAATAAATCTTTTAAAGCTTCAAAAGGAGGATTTGAGGTTAGATAGTGCATTTGACCTTTAACCTCTCAATAAGACTTGGGCGATAAAGTAGGATAGTGGGAAAAAAGGAAGCAGCGAGAGCAAAAGAGTGGAAGGAGACATAGAGCGTGAGGGTGAAAGAGAAAGAGAGAGACACACACAGGAAGAAGGAAATGTTTCTCTGAGACCTACGTTCAGACCTAAACACAGAAAAGGAAATTACAATAAGCCAACACTCCTGTTGGTGAAACCAGAACTCATGGATGAGACTCGGAGCATTCTTAGCTTTTGCAACACTCACTGCATCTGAACATTTTGCAGGGCTTCATGTTCTACTTTTATATCTTTTGTTTGTCTTTTATTGGACACATTGTAAAATGTGGCTGGACCATAAGTGTTCATTTTCCTCCTGAGGACAAAGTACCAAAACACCATCAAACCAAAATAAGTAATAATTCTTATTTGTCAATAAATTTGTCTTTCCTTTGCCTATTTTTGATGTTATACATGAAATCATAAAAAAGCAACAACAATTTTGTGTGACATTCGTGGTCTTTTTTTAATTTCAGCCATGAAGACCAGGTTAAATACCTGAACAGGTGATTAGTTTTGTAAGAATGAAGTATCGTTGCAGCTGAACCACAGATGATCTGAGCTGCTCCTGCGCCACCGTTTCGTTATCTGGACGCTCACAGGTGCTGTTTCTGATTTTCAACCAAACGCCAAATTGCCCTGTTAGATTAATCTGCCCTTTCATCTTCTAATTGGCTGCATGGATTAGCACCATCTAAGATCTGTGTGGGGAAAAAAGGCAGCAATTAATGGACCTGGCTTCTTAGGACAAATCCTAATTCAGCATATCAGCTTCAAAGCTTTAAACAAATCTTTTAACAATCCCTGATACATTCCTGAGAGCTGATTTGTGTTTTTCATCTCATTGATCGTTGAAAATGTTTAAGTTCCTCATATCAAATGTTTGCTGTTAATGGTGACTAATTGCCTTCAATATTATGTCCTTATTGTCTGTTGTTTCAACCCTTTTGCATTAAATTATATCAACATAGCATTTTAGGAGTTTAGACCAGTTGAGAAAAAAAAAACAGAATTTAATTTAGATTTGGGATTAAAATTTAGGCAATAATTCATTTCTGAAAAGTTAATAAATGTAACTTTAATCCTACCTTTATTTCAGCAGAACAAACGGTGTCTTGGGAAACATTGACAGATTTTACTTGAAACCTGAGGCAGTATTTGGCAGAGTCTGTGGCTCCAGAACTGATCCAACATCCAACGCTGCCCTTCATCAGGACAGATGGACAGTGTTGTATATGAATGCTGCTTTTAATTAATGAGGTGTAGATCCACATCAAGCGTTTCCATTCTGAAAGTTTCATTAAAATCATTCACTAATTTATGAGACAAAGGCAAAATAACACATTTTCACCCACTCTCTTTCATTGGTGAACAAAATCTGATAACGTGGGACCTTTGCTTGTGCAAGAAAGACAAGAAAAGGACAAACAGGATTATAACCCACTATCAGTAATAGCAGCAGCGTCCTCCAGTCGTCCCTGACAGAAACCATCAGCTCAGCTCTGATCTGCCTGCAGGATGAGGATCTGTTAAACCACCAGCCACACAAATATCACAACAGCCCAAAGTTATCATACATCTGCATTTTCTGTGATCGGAATGAAATCTGAAGACTTTATTTCCTCTCTCTCTCCAGAAAACCACAGCTGCATTAATCAACCACATCAGGGTAGAAAAAAAAGTGTTTTCCTCCTATAATTAGCTCTTATTTTTTGTGACACAGAGGTCTGATAATAGCTGCTGCTGCAGTCCCAGCTTGTATTGGTCGCCGACAACATGGTGTGCTGCTGAAGGCAAGGAAAGGAGGGAATAATCAGCAGAAGGGTGAGAAAAGAACAGTACATAGCTACAAGGAAGATAGCACATTATAGCAATCATTTTAATCTGTGTTTTTGTGGAAAGATTAAGAATAAATAATATCTTACCTGTTCGAGACAGCTCTGTGAACCTCCTCAGTTTGGAGGAATAAAGTTGAATTCTGAACAAATTAATGAGCCAACAGCTTCGATCATGGTCACAGTTAAACTGTAACCTCTTCAGTGAAGCCTGACCAGAGTTTAACAAGTTGTTTTCCCCAAACGAAAGCTGTTCAAAGAGCTAATTTTATACAATTAAGATACTATTTGTTCAAAATCTTTCCATAGAAGCCCATCTAAACATCTTAACTGAAGTGTCTTTAGAGGTTTTAGGCCAGGTCAGGCAATATTTTGTTTTATAAGAACACAGCCCATTAAATAAAATGTGGGCACATTGTTTATTTTTTGGTCATACCTGATGACAAATCAAAATAAATAAATATGTTGACTGTGTTCCTTTTCACAGCAGTTGAAGAATGTTTTTTTTTCCAACCAGCATTTAAATTGAGCTGTTATGCAATATATATAAAAAAAAAAAACAACACTTTTTTATATTCTTGGCACACAAGTGGCACTTTATTCTCGTCTGTCTCTTGGTAGCATTGGTAACTTCAGATTGAAAAAAAAACAACAAAATACAACAACTCTCCTTCTCACAGCAGGACGTATCATATGCATGTTTTTGAGCAAACAAACACACAACACACACAGCTCTGTGTGTGTTGTGCGAGCGCTTTGCCATCCTCACACAGGCACAGACTGTTCTCACATGGACCCACACTTTCCCAAATGACTCATCTAAAATAACACAAGAGGCATATCAAAATAGACATTAATACCCCGATGAAAACAAACAGGGAGGCCCGGCAGAGATAAACACTGGTCAGCAGGCTGGGGGCCATGAGAGAACAGCTCCTACCCTTAAAACAACACACCAAACACACAAACAACTCAGCTTTTTAAAGGACCGAGCTGCTTTCATGGAGACTGTGAAGGAGGAGATGGGTCAGCAGTATTACTGGACTGGTGGAAAGTACTAAACTGGTGTAAACGTAAAAATGGAGTACTTAATATCTAAGCATTGTTGTACTTTTTATAAAGTCTGCTTTTTGGAACAGTTTCTGCCTGTGCTGTTGCAGCTCAGCAGACAGGATGTGATGTCAGAAAGGATGACACTGCACTCAGCACGCTGCTCCCAGATGGTTTCTGTGAGAACTGTGACAGATCTTCAACACGACGGGTTGATGTGGTCCCTGCTTAACATACTCACAGAAACTGAGCTAAAAGTCCTGGTTTCTGCCTGCGACTGTCATCAACATTAAACTTACTTTCTTCTTCTTGTTTTGGACAGAAAAAGCAGACGTTCCTGCAGCAGTTACACTTTCTGCTATGTTCACCAGTTTTTGGGTTTTTTTGCTGTCTGGAAGTTTTTACCAACAATGAGAAGCAGCTATTATTTAGAACATCATTGTGGGTCATAAAACTGAAACAATGAGCTGACAGAAAGGGGTTGGGGTGGAGTAAAAAGCTTATTTATGGATGCCTTTCCACTTCCCACATTACATCACAGAATGTCTGCAGCTTTAAAAGGTGTCAAACAGAAGAAACTATGCTACATAACGGGAGATAAACGTGAAAATGTAAAGAATAGTTTGCTAAAAGACACACATGCACACAAAGAGGAAATAAAAACATAACCAAGAGAAAAAAAACAGACAAAAATTTAAATGACAATTCTTAGCTTAAACTTTTGACTTAACTTCTAGTTTTATTTATGACTTAATAGATGTTTGTCACAAAAGAAAATAGTTTTCTCTGTGCATTACTGTGATCCTCTGAAGTATTGCACCTGCACAAATCTTCATTGCTCCTGGCTGGTTTTCTTGCCTTACCAGCAGCAGGTTTGATTCTGACAATCAGCTGACAGACATCTCTGCATCGTCGGCTGGGCCTCTGTCGCCCACTTAAAGATCAATCAAAACTGAAGGCAGCTAAAATTAGCAACAGCAAAATGCCCGAGACAAAAAAACAAAACAAAACTAACGTCTTACTTTAATTAAATGTTGAAAACTCACACATTAACTGCTTATTGGGGCTTTTTTTGTGCGCAGATGTTAAAAATTAACGAGGCAGCTCACTGAAAACAACAGTCTGTTACTCTTCAGAATTAATTTTAAAAATTGATGGCCTATTTTCAATTATTTTACCAATATGTTCACCTAAGTCTTGGAGATCTATTCGGAATTTATATAAACCTTATTTTTGTGCATCTTTAAATTTGCTTCCCTCACATTAGAACAGACAGAATGACAGATGACACCATCATCAAGAGGTTGATCTTTTCAGGTGGAGCACAAAGTGCGGCCTCTCGTGAACAGATGGCAGCTTTACTTCCATCTAACTGCACTTGAAAGAGCGTCGCCACCGCAATCTATCTGACCGAGCGCAGCAACACCAATCTGTAACCCCTAAATGTGCAGAGAAGGAAGGATGGAACACACACACCTTTTCAGATGGAGATTATGAAATACAGGAGAACGAGCTGCAACATAAACTGAAACATTTCTTAACCACTTCTTCCGCCCACTCAGCTTATGTCATGTTAAAGCACCTATTAGTGAGAGTTTCAGTGTTTGAGTTAAAAAAATATTTCAGTAAATCTACTTCACTCTGCTAAATACTGCTCATCTTTTATTAGCAAGCAAAGGGAGTTCATATCAAACGAACTAGTTGATCCTTTAATTATTAGTCGCGCACGCTGCAGCTATTCGTCTTAGAATTACACTTTTATTTATTATTTTTGTCTAAGAAAATGCAGCAGGGGGGTCATTTGAAGTAATATTCTCTGTTGTGATGTTTCATTTTTAAATAACTTAAAAAAAAATCAAATCTGCTGGTGTTTGTTTTGTGTTTACCCGGCCCCACGTGTCTGCAGATCCTGGGCGAGCCCCCAGTTTGTCACAGCCGACTCAAAGAAAAGGAGGCAACACATCAGATTGAAAAACAAAAAGAGATGCAGGGTCATCAGTTTGGAAAGCTCTTTACGTGATATTTATTTTTTTACAATAACACAATCTAAACGTGACAATCAAAATTAATACATAGAATTTAGAAACTAAAAGCAAGCGATGTGGATATTTAATCATAAACTACCCAAAATATTTAATATATCTTTTAAAATCTGTTACTTTTATCATGTATTTGAACTTTTTTAAGTAGTAGTTGGATAAGTATTTTGGAAGAAAAAAAAACTTGAGTGCCTCAAGAACAATGGAGTCAACATTATATTTATATATTCTCTGTATCTCTCTTTAAAAAGGTGAGTGACCCATACAGCCAAATAAATAAAACCATGGTCAAGTTGATCATGTTCTAAGGAATTTGTAGTTATTTTCTCAGCTGGTGAAGTTTTGGCTCAACCCAGAGATCTAATCACTACATAAACTACTTCAGTCTTATTGCTGTCAGTTGCATAGCTGAGAGTTAAATTCTGGTTCGAGCTGCTCAACAATTTGACTAAATTTTAACATTTAGCTCAAAATGCAGCTAAGCTGTAGCTGCTGCTGCCTGACATAACTTGAGAATCTCAGAGTTGTTTATTCATCTGCGGATCAGCTGGCAGCCTCTTCCAGTCGAGTCCCGGGACGCTTTAAGGTGATCTCTGCCTCATGTTGAAATTGTTGCAGGAACAGATGGAAGCAGTAAATACCTTGGATTTCTTGATGCATTTCATATCTCCAGAAGCACAATCAGCAGTTGGCTCTATCAACCAAGAAAAAGAGCTAAGCCTCTGGTAAAGTTACTGTGGCTGTGAAAACTTGGACCAAATAAAGTTTGGCTCTTAAGACCGCTGGATTTAAATGGATCTGCTCATGTCTCACAGGTGAGTTCAGAGAGGAGTGGTAAGATGTGCTTACCTGAGATGGATGCTTGTTTTTTCTAAAAAAAACTTACAAAGAAACCAGACTTGGGCGTTTCAGCTTTTTATGGTGGTACAGGTCTAACGAAGGTGCCATCTTATCTTCAGCTGCACAGCAACTGGGAAAAAAGAACCAGCAAATGGAGGTGCCTCGACCTGCTGAATGGACGATAAACACGAGAAAAACGAGCCACTCATGGTTTAAAATGAAACAATATGTTTGGATTTTACACTCATTTGTGCCAAAAGTGAAAAATCTGCATCCAGTTTTATAAAAGAAAATGTAAAAAGATTGTACCAACTACAAAATGAACCCATGCTTGTTTTGAATTCAATAAATAAAACACAAAACAAACTGTTTCAGAGTCACACACCCATTTTTGTCATTTTATTCAGTGATAAATAATTTCCTATGATCATAGGCTTTAATGTGTAGACATCCGATCAAGGCAGGAGATAAATCAGAGGGCACACACGTTGCCACCATTAGAAAATAATAGCAGAAACAAAAAAAATCCCAAACAAAAAAAAAAACAATGAGGTAAGAAGTTCTCTTTTTTATACAACTGTGGTGCTTCTACGTCTGTTACCTATACTGTTGAATGCACAGTGCTTCCTAATACAGAAATCCTGCCTTTTTGTGTCATCTGTACAGTATTAAACAAAAAACAAGTCATGGCACAATACTAAATCAACCGAGGCAGAATGTAAAGTTCAGCTGTATACATCATCAGACCGAGAGTTAAGAGAAGCCAAGCAGGAAACAGAAATAGAAAACAAGTATCTAAGACTTGGCAAATGGAGCGACTGGGAATGTTTCGACACGCACACAAATACACATCCTTTCCATGAGAGAGCAAAGTGTCAGTAGCCTATATGATCCCGTACGGTCGAGTTTAAAATAAAAGGATGTTTATAAATATGTAAAAGAGCAGTGAAAAGTCGACTGAATGAGAAAAATATGCTGCGATGATCTGTCTACCTCTTGTTAATTACAGTAAGTAATCAATATTGGCATCATGAAATGGTTTGCGAGTATTAAGAACTGTTTAAGCAAAGATTAGTTCTGTTTAACCTGCAGATAGGCTTCAAACATTTATGTTTTGGTCTAATTTCACAGATGGAAGACATTTGTGTGTCTTAAATTTTGATCAGAGTGACGCAAAAGTTTTTTATCTGTATGGTTCATTCTCAACCATATGGAGCTGGTGGGAAAGGAGAGCTATAAAGAAGGGGGAGTTAATACTGATGTATCATTCAATTAGAGAGTCAGTGAGTGTAAAACATACGTTGCTTCAGTGAATGTCAGAGATGATCGTGTCAGCCATAGTCTGGATTGAGAAACTGTCGTCAAGTTTTAACAGGAAACAGGAAGTCTGGTGATATTTTTCAGGTTTTCAGGTGTCACTAAATTCAAGTCAACCTGTTATTTTCTGCACTGCTCAAACAGATAGTGATCAAGTGTGACTTAATTTAGACTAAAAATAGTCCCATGGTGGCTTCCAGCTCAAGTCGTTTCACGCAAGTGAGGAGTAAAGCAGATCTAAAAAGGCTCAAGTCCAAAAGAGACATGGAACTACAACTAGAAACAGTTTAAGTATGAGAAGTTCACACAAGAGGCAGAAGACAATGTATATAGTACTCAATAAAAGTTGTGTGTATTTGTCTCAAACTGGAGCCTGTTCTTGTTTTGTTTTATTGTTCTTTTTCTTTAAAGCACACAATTGCTTATCTTGCCTTTTTGTTACTTGTTCCATTCTCACAGTTGTATGCTGCCAGGTGGGGAAAGTTTGAAAAGCAAATCTTTTTTTAACTACCGATGACTAGAGTTTCTAAAATAAAATCCTCTTCAGAAAATGTCTTGAAAAGGTTCAGGCCTGCATGTGTGAACATGGTTTCGGTTATTATAAGGTGAGACACTTTCTTTTTACAACCTTCAGTCACCCAAAAAATATGAATCATGACAAGAAAAGTCAGTTTGTCTTGACTTTTTGAAGCTCTACTAGTAGAGAAATCTAAATTCATGAAAAAGTTACTAATCAGTACTATGATGAAAGCACATATTGGAAGCTTTAGAGCAGGTCTGTAACCAATAATGAAAATGTTCAATATCTGCTGCTTCTATATGTCCATTTACAAATTAGTGTTAACATGTGTGTGTGTGTGTGTATTACATTCACAGACCTCTCGAGCAGCATCCCGAGGCACAGTGCCTTGCATGGACCTGACCTGCAGTCCCAGTGCCTTCACTGTATAAAACAAGACAAAAAAAAAGGTTCCTGGCTCAATTTTTCCCGATCAAACCTTAAAGGAGAATACCACAGATTTTCAGTGTTCACGTGTTACTTTCACACCATACTGTATGTAATTTTATTGTCTGTGAAGACAATTCAATACTGTCAAAAGCATGTGCAGTGACGTTCAACTTTAGAAAATACTTTCAAACGGCCGCATGGCTAGAATTACATACAGGAGATGAGTTAATGTTCAGATGATTATTCTCTAAGTTCACAGTCAGAGAGGACGAGCATCAGCGTATTAGCTTTAATAATGTGCTAGTATGTATCGTCATCAATCCATGTTTCCATACAATAATAAAACTTGTGCTCTGCATTTGAGCCATCACACTTGATATACGCCCAAATGGAGCAGAGGGCAGCTATATGTTTAAGTGCCCAGGGAGCAGATAAAGGCATGTGGGCATGGCAGGAAATCAAACTTGTGACACTCTGGTCGCAAGTCGGCTGCCCTACCACTGCACTACAGCTGCCCTGAATTTAGCTGAGCTGCCGTCACGAATACTTTGTTGCTGTCTGTCTAAATAACATTATGCATGATAATAGACTGAGTGGCATTCTCCTTTATGGTGTCTGACCTCCATGTTTTGTGAGCGAGGTCACCCCACGCTGCTACCTGCTCCTATGTTCAAACCGGAGAAGATAAAGAGGAAGCACACCTGCATCTACCTCATCCACAGCTGTGTGCCAAAACAGCCAGATCTGCAGCTGCTCTTCTCATCTGAACACCTGGGGCCATGAGATAAGGCTAAAAAAAAAAATACAACCTGTTCTCAAGCCAAGCCCCCTTTGAAGGGTTCTGTTCGGTGAACCTCAATAACACTAACGCTACTTCAGTGGAGAGGCGGCGGGCATGGAAGAAGAAGAGAAAAAAAAAAGAGGAAATTGTACAAAAAGTGAAAACTGGAAATAGCAAAGAGAAGCCATAAATAGCAGGAGGAGCAGTCGTGACAAAGCAAATGAGTGCTGAGGGCGACTGGAAATCAAGTTGAGGAGCGGCTGCAGTAATCCTCAAGAAATGTGTGCCAGCATTGTGGCAGCGGTTGCCATGACAGCGGCACATTAAGCACACCGTTCCACCAGAACAACAACAGAGGAGACGGTCGGATCTGAAATCAGCAGCGGCAGGGTGCTGCGAAGGCCTCGGCTGCCCTTCGTCACTCTCCTCCCCAGCCTGTTGTGCCCATGTCCCGTTTTATCTCTTTGTTTTTACTCTTTTTTTTCTAAATTTATTCTTGTCTTTTAGTAGTTAGGTTCTCCATGGTGCTTGCGGGGGGGGTCTTCCCTGTTTTCAGGCTTTAGGACAAAGTTTGTTGTTTTTGATTTTCAATACAGTTTTTGTTTTTGATAATCCCATAAAACTTTCAGAGCCTCCTGTTTTAGTCCAGAGGCCGGCATGGTGCTGTCCTCAGCCTGGGAGGCAGACTTTCCCTGCAAACAGCAGTCCCACTATGGTGAAGAAGATGGAGAGGACGAAGAGCACGTATGACGAGCCAACCACCGTGTTGTTGGGCAGCTTGTATGGCTGACCTCCCACCTCGTTGATATAGAAGCCTATTGGGAAGATGAGCGCTGCCATACAGAACAGGATCACTGGAGAAAAGGAGTAGGAGAACCAAATTAATTCAACGTTGCATAGCAAATATAACATTTTGGACATTTTTCCTTCTAAAGGCCTAAACAGGTCAAAGTTCTCTTAAACCTTTTTTTGCAATTATAAATTTTACAGTAAAAACAAAATCTTTTGCAAGATTAAAAAGACGAATACATTACGAAAAATTAATTGGCTTTTAACTTGGAGGTTGTGTTCATTATGTGTGGATTTAAATCGGCTTTCAAAAAGGTGTCAATGACCCTTTTACTGAACAAATACTAAATGAAAAATAAGGTTTAACAAAACTTTTAAATGTCAGGCAGAAGTTTTGAACACACATTACCAAAATGATATTTACATGCCTTAGTATCAACTAAAACCTTTATTTAAAAAGTCACTGTGCAGTACATGAATACAAAGCCAATGTTAGTAAATTTAATGATGGTTCAATGATGATCCTAAAGTTTGGTCCACTACAGATTTTAAAACCTGAACTAATGATCAACGTTTTCATGAGAACTTGGTGTTAAATGACCACAATGTTCAGCTATGTAGATTTTCAGCAAAGGAAAACAGCTGTATGCGTCATGTCACACAATCAGGCTGAATTACATCCGAGCAGATCGCACATTTTTTGTGTTGCCATGGCAAAATAAACGCATCCGCCTTCAGCAGTTGGCAGAAAATGTTTGGCATTAATTTCCTGCCAATTTAATTAAACTCTGTTGTTACTGCAGCTGGCAAATGCAAACAGAGATAAGACAACTGATTGAAATGAATTTAATTTAATTTTTTTATTTTAACAATTCTCAACGCAAACTAAAATAGACCTGGTTGAACTTGTCAAATATGGCAAGTAGATACTTAACAAGAGGACATGGACAACAATTGTTCACAGTTGTCATACGAACCTTCTTTCTTTCCTTTGGGTGTGATTTCTAAACAATGACTCAACTTTATCTGCAGTAGCTTAATGGAAAGCAAGTTTGTGGAGTTGTTTAAGATTCTGAACATGGGGTGATTCACGAGCTGATTAGGAAGTGTTACAAAAGCTACAAAACTGTGCGAGACCAGAAAAAAAAAACAGAAACAAAGGGAAAAAAAATAACTGAGTGCTTGTGCAAATCCACAGCCCATTTTTTTTCCTTTTTGTGTCAGCACTCTGAAAAATGCTTCCAGCTTTCTATCAATAATACAAGCCATTGTGGCTGCAACATACCACCACTCCATCTGAACGGGCGCGCTCAGGGCTGTCACTTCCCTCAACTAGCTGACCCAGTCCAACTCCACCAGCCCACACAGCTTTAGAAAACCAGCTTCAGTGCTGCGCTTATGGATGTGGCTTAGTGTTGAGTGCTACAAGTGCATTTACACAAATGTCTTTTTAAAAAACAAAGAATACTGTATTTTTCAAGACAAAGAGGGAGATAAAACACTAGAGAAAGTACGTGGCTGCATAAACCACCCACTCAAGCATCAAAAAGACTGCATTAGTCCATAAATCAGCTTAGGGGGCAAGAGGAGCATAATGCAAATATTCACACCCAAACATAGACATAAACTAAAATCACACAAAACCTATTTAAGCTTTTTTCCTTTTCTTCTCACCTTTTGTAAGGCAGCTACTAATCTGGGAGGTTTTTAATAAGTAATGGTAGGACACTGAGAGACAAGAGAGTAAGAACTTTTCTGAAAAATGTGCTTACATTAAGTCCAATGAGAACAGCTCTTTCATTCAATGTGAACGATATCGTCTATTTTACTTACTGCCAGTGAAGGCGATCCAGCGGGCATATTTGGTGGCTTCTCGGCGCCAATGTGATGCCACGAGAAGTCCGCAGGTGACTGTGAGGGAAATGATGCCCATGATGATGAAGAACAGAGTGGTGACCCACTCAGGGGGCAACCGTGGTGGGATACAGGTCCGATCTCGTCCGTGGATAGTCTGACATTGCCGAACGAGACCAACTGTAAGGGCGCCTGCAAAGATGAGACGAAAGCATCTTTAATCAACCTTAACACGTGCATGAGAACTAACAAAAGCTGCATTCAAGAACATTCACAAGAATGCAAAGATACAAAAAAAAAACATTTCAAATTTTTCCATCCAAAAACAGTCTAAACTAATCTGTCAGACACTTGAGTCTAAATAAGAAGCATAAAATAACTACAAGTGGAAAAATAAGAACAAACACACACAGAAAGTGTGTCAAAATTCAGAAAACCAAAAGGTGCCCCAAACCAGAAACAAGAGAAAAAGATGCTCATTTTAAATGTCATCAATTCATCTCTGGTTACTTGTGGGCCCATTCATGCTATCGGCCAACATTTCTCTACTCATTTGCTCACTTGTGTGCAGAAAGAGTGAATAATAAAATCAACCCTGCCAGGTCCTGAGTGCTTCCTACGTAGCTGATATTGGACAGAGTTGAATCAGCTTTAAAAGGCTCTTTGTAAATATGTGTCCAAGCTGTCCGTCCTCGGCTAAAAACTCTGTCCATCTACCCCGTTTGTCATCCATCCTGCTTGTCCCCGTCTGTGCTTGATTACAGATTAGCAAGAAGGCAAGTTGACATGCTCCACTATACTTTCCATCAGGAAACACATGGACCCCTGAATCAAAGGGAGTCACCTGTGTGAGTGTGAAGGGCAGCCCTGTAGTCCTGCAGCACCACCTCCACTGGAGACATCCCATTCAATTAAAGCACAAACTCAAAGAGGATTTTCTGTCTGAGTAAGCAGAACCGTGTTGTGCTGCTCAGGTCTCTGCTGACCACAGGTCTCTCTAAATGGACTCTGAACAACAATCTGCAGGGGCAGAAATGATTGAAAATTTGACGCTGAGTAACAATATGACGTGTTTGGGGCTGTGATGAAATGGACTCACTGTAGGATAAACAAACTGTGTTGTTTTTGTTTCAACCATGATATAGAAAGTTTTTTTTCCCTCATTGAATTAAACAAGAACATTGTCTGATCTTTAAGATTTACTGATCTCTGTCAATGCCTCTGAGAGTTTAAGCAACAAATGACAGAGTACTTAAAGGTTTTCCTGTTCCTTTGGGCCGTGGACAGCTCAGTTTATCATGTCTCCACGTTGGTAAAGATGCTCTAATGTTTCTCTGCCAAGATTTACAAGAACTTGGCAAATAAATTATCTTTTTAGCTAAATTGGGCAGAAAAAATTATCCTTTTGCTGCACATTTATTGTTAATGTTACCGTTAACACAGTAAGACTTAAAATTCAAAAAACATACAGAAACAAAAAGCTAAATTTCTGATTTCTGAACTGCATAACTGTCACTAAAACGTGTGTTCTAGTAAAAAAGGCGAGTCTTTGTGGTCAGCATCGTAAAAGTTCATCAGAGGCTCAGTAGGTGGGTGGAAATGAGCTTGCAAATATGCAAGCAGGAATTTCAGAAGGTCAAATGTGTTACTTGGTGTGCCTGGCTCCCAAATGTAGACATTTCATTCATTTTAACCTTTGCATACAAAGGATGTAAAACACTTGAACCCAAACCAAAAGGCAAAGCCTCTTGTTGGTCCTGGGGGGTTGTGCTGGCTTTCCAAAGGAAATCCTGTCCACTTTATAACATCTGGAGGAAAAACGCAGCTCCCTCCTACAGCAACCAAATAAAAAGTCAGCTCAGAAAAACAATACCAGTGAATGACAAGACTGTAGTTGTTGAAAAGCAGAACTGTTTTTCTATCGACTACTCAGAAATGCTGTCAATTTCAGCTAACATAAAAAGATGTTTTTGGCCCTGATGTCTGTCTTTCTGTGCCAGTGCAGTTTTCCCTCAGCAGAACACTTATGCAACAACTTAAAAAGGAATAAATAAATAAATAAAATTAATAAATAAATAAAATGCAAGGCTATGGCTCATGACAAAACTGGCACCTGAAAATTAAAGTTTACCCTGCAGCAAATTCCTACCAGTGTGTAACCCAGGGACTGGTTGAGGTACCATTAGCTACACACATGCACACACAAAAATGAAAAAAAAAAATAACACTGCAGTTAATAGCACTGGTTTATGACCATTTCCCCATGATCCTCTGGCCTCCTGCTGTTTTACCAGCTCTCTGTGGAATTCCTGCTGTACAACAGGCAGACACGCTATGCTAAATGAACACGGGTAAACAATTCAACAAGCAAAAAAAATATATATATACACATTAGTTTCATTCAAACCACAATGATAATAAAGCAAAAATTGTATTTGTGATGCCTACTCTTCATTCTAACATCAGATGTTCCACTGCACATTAGGTCTTTATCTATCTATAAAAACAAACTACAGCTAGAAAATCTTAATCAGTAAGTCACAACAACCTTATAAATGGTTCAAATTGTTTGGTTCTTATACAGTATCAGCATAGCACAAATCTTTCATTTGTGT
>JAVKLF010000021.1:8266876-8276918 GCA_034783495.1 Millerichthys robustus
AACATTTTTTCATCTTAAGATGTACAGTGTAGTTGAATAAATAAAAATAAAAATATGTGACTGAATCAATGTAAAAATTCTAGTTCAAAACTATAAGAAATCTTGCAACAGACTCACTCAGGATTTGTTATTTATTCATCATTTTGCTAACTTTACTCCATGCACATTGTTCCTACCTGTTTGTTGTCTTCTGTCCAGCTCTCAGAGTGAAGCTTCAAAGTTGGTGATTAGTGATTAGTTGTTTTTTTTTTGCCAGTAAATTCCCTCAGAGAGGTGCGGAGTGAAGTGAAGCAGCAGTGTGTTGGTGCTTTCAGGAGGAAAGCCGACAGACGCCTGACTTACATCACGAAGGAACTTCTAACGTGTCAGAGAGAAATCCTTTAGTTTAAGGTCAGAATAAAACACACCTCAGTCCTTGTGTGGTCCTTCAAAGTGATGAAATCAGGAGCTTGTGTTTTCAGCACCGAGGACAGCTCCTCTCTTCGCAGCTTCAGGGAGGCAGCCGCCTGGTGAAGAGCGCAGAAAAATAAGAAAGAGCAGCTGAACACTCACGCGGTGTGGGATGGAACCTTCAAGAGGGAAAGACCTTTTTTTAAAGCAACACATTTGCCTATTTAAATTGTCATTAGATATATATAAAAAAACATTATAATATACACCTAGATTGAGTGATTTGACATGTAGATGACTAATATGATTTCTTTGGTAAACAAACAACCCCATGATAAAAACAAGGAGTATGGTATTTTTGCTGTATATACTTTATTTATACACAGTATTTGCCATCACACAATGAACAGAGGAACCAGAAGGTTCAGGTTAACAAAGCAGGGGCATTAAAAGAAACACATACAAACAACCCTGTGGCTCTAATTGTAGCCTGCAGTGGTTTTATACCCTGACATTTGATTATCTTCACAACATATCTAATTTTTTAATTCTTTTTCTTCTATATGGGTTCTCAATGTGAGACATGTAAACATTCAGTTTTAAGATTTCATTTTGGTCCAGATGTAAAACAGGTGCAACATCAGTTCAAAACTAATTTAAAGATAAAGAATTACATAAGATTGTTTCAAGAAACTAAATTTGGTCTTTGCTATTGTGACTTAATATAGTTCAGATATATAAAAAATAAATTAAAATATGGACTAACAGAAAGGGATAAAAGACTTCTATACTGGTTTAAAGCAGCCTAATTGAATCTTAAAGCGGATCAGTTACCTCTGTACAGAGGCCCCTGGACTCAAAGAATATGGTGCCCAAAGTGAGCCCCCCAAAAAACAGTGTTTGGCACAGATGAACAAATGAAACAATTTACACGTGTCTTTTTCATATTTTAGCTCTTTAACAGTTTGGGCTACATGATAGCGAGCGTGGAAAGACGGGAGCAGAAAACACACAATGCTGGTTGGTTTTTCTCTTTCGCCGTGACTCTATGTTCCAGGATCTCTGTAACATGCAGGGATGGTTTTCATGCTCGGATCAGGCCTTGCGTCACTCATGCACACTGTTTACGTATCATAAAAGACAGGACACGGTTTGGCCACAGGGCGCTCCAGAATCCTCGTACCAATAACTCAGTTCGGAATTCAGCGTGAGTCGACCCTGACGTGGCCAAGGCAAGAGGGCATCAGGCTGCTCCACGCATAACAAGTGCTGCATATTCTCTATATGACACAGTAGTAGTATAAAACACTGGATACTGAATACTTGATACGTTTAGAACAGGGTTTGCTGATACCAAAGCTACCAAATATCAGCCAACTGTATATATATGTATATATATACTTTTAGGTCTAATCTAAACATAGGAATGTTCAAACCGTCTATGGTAGTAAAAGCACATTCAGTTTGTGGTATAAAATCTGCAAGTAACTTCTCTATTTGAATCATATTTACATAAAAGAAAACCAATATTCAAAACACATCTGGACAGAAAAGTTAAAACAGAACATAGAGAACAGAACTTATTTTTCTTCGTCAGAGTCACCATGGAACAGATATATATTGACAGAATGAAGATAATACTAAACTTTACAGTGATACAAGACTGCATCCTAATCTCTACAGCTCATACAGAGTCAGAAAACAAGCATGCGACAGAGATCTGCTTTGTGCATATGAAAATAGTATCTTAATACTTTAAAAAGCCATCTGGTTCATTCACACTTTTCTGACTTATTCACTGCAGGAAACATCTGCAGGCGTTGAAAGACTCGGGCAGTGTGCTTCTGTTTCTCCAGGGCAACTTTACTCTCCTGTAGTTACACAAAACAACACAAACAAACAGAGCCAATTTATGGGTGTTTAGTGCTTTAACATCACCCAGAAAAGCCAAAAGATGGGAAAAACATCACGAGGATTTTAAAAACTCTAGTAGAAATGCTTTTTTTTTCTTCATCTCAACATTGGCACTCATGTAACAGCATACCATCTTTTTTTAAGTAGAGAAACATACAGGTGTAAAGCACAGAAAAATATCTGCTCTTTTTGTGCATTGCAGCTTGTTGCAAGACAAGGAACGTACATGGGATTAAGTTGTTTAACACCAAAAGAGCTAGTAACTGATACTGAGACACATTCATCCACAAGGTAAAAGGCTGTAGACGGGTAGAAAGCTACAGCTGTGTGTTTGGAAATACAGGTTCAGGCTAAGAAACAGTGTGAGTTGCTGTGAATATCAGTGCCGTATCCGGGTTTCTCTCTCCTCCTCATGATCGCGGCACTCTTAAGCTTTTTTGCTCCTTTCTGCTCGGTTGTTTCGGTGCACAGGAATTGGTTAAGTGTTAAGACACAAAAGCTAGAGGAATATAGGAGTCTCTTCGACAGCGGGGATGCTCGCTGGACGTGCGCGCCGCCTCATACCACGCTGTGCAAGGACGGATGGGAGAACTGAGGGTTGATGTAGGAGAAGCCGGCGAACTCGCTCTGGTCGATGTTGGCGATGACCAGCTGGTCTGGAGGGGTCAGTACGGGCTGGGTGCGCGTGAAAAACTTGTCAAAGTTCTCAGCCCCCTTTCCACACTGAAAGAGACGAGAATGGTGTTAGATGGAGGACGTTATTTTTGACGGGTGGACAGGAGAAGGCCAGAAAAAGGTTGTAAAAGGCTTTTCCCGCTTATAGTAAGCGTCTGAACCATCTCGGGGGAGAGTGGTGAAGGACAATGTCAATATTTAGCCTGGCAGAAGCTGTAATTAGATCAGAAGTGAATTATAAGCATTGATAGTGGTGGTCATTAGCATCAGTGGCTGAATTAAACTTGTCCTGAGTAAACGTAAGGCTTCTTCAGTTCCTCTATCAAAGTTCAAATCCGCTCCTTTAAACCGATTCACGAGGCAGTCTGTGAGCTCACAAATGTAAAACAACACCTGCCTGAATGAATCCACTGTGTGATAAAGTCACAGTGCAAGGCAGCATTTATACGTGTGTGTGCAACTAAAATGAAACTCTGCTCCTAAAAATCTATTTTTATCCCTTGGTGGCAGCTCTTCAGGCAATTTGGGACAGAGGGGATGAAGGATGCGGGGGTCAGCAAACAGAAAAGAAGCGTTGGTGGCGACAGGAGGAGGTGCAGATATGGTGGGAATGGGGTGGGCTGCAGCTGGGATCGTTCGGCTCTGCTGTGAGCAGAAAAAACCCAATGAACACACTGGCTGGAGATGAATGTGATCACAAATGTACACGGCCACTCAGGCACACGCTCCTAAGAGTTCTTTGAATTATTCAGCAGTGTTATAAAATGACACCCTATAACGTTCAGTAAGACACAGAAAAAAAAATCGAAAAGAAATTGGAAAAAAAAGCATTTCTCTTACTGCTAAAAATGAATATAAAAAATTCATATTTTTGACCTGAAATGGTTTGTTTAACCAATTCTGTTTTGTGTCTAAGTAGAAAGGCGACAGCATATTTAGAAATATTTATACTTGTGCTAAATCCAAGTGTCTTTTGACCCCTCTGAGCAGCTGTGAAGCACTTAGAATTTTTCAAAAATTCATGCCACAATATGGCAGAAGGTTATATGAAGATTCTAAAACATTTTCACACGACTGGTTCTTCACTTTATAATGCGATAAAAAATGCTCCTAAAAGCAGCTGCAGAGGTGAACCCAAAGTCTAGGAGCACTGAGAACGTTCTGCAGGTAAAGGACAATAAGACTGGAAAATCCAAGAGACAATGAAGATGATGATCAAAGGTATGTCTGAGAAAAACTGAAATAACATTCATAGGTGAAGCATGGAGGTGGATCAAACATGGTTTAGATTTATGAAAGAGCCTCGTTATTTAAACTTTAAAAATGCTGAGGGTGACCAACTTCTAAACACAAACAAAATCCACAAGAGCTTCTCAAGCAGCAACAAATGTCAGCGAATGCCAGACAAAAAGTCACCGAACTAAAAACCCCTTTTATAGAGAATAAAGGAAGGAAATTCTTACCAAAGGGCAGTCTATTAAGAAGTGACCGTGAGTGACTGACATTTCTGCACGATTTACGCACCACTTTGGGTTTAAATGGCGGCTGGATCTCTCGGTTGGCCAGACGCTCCCAGTCGATGCGTCTGAAGAAGGCCTGCTCTCTGATGTCGCGCTCGCCCTCAAGGCTGCAGCCGAGACGCTTCGACGGGTGCTTCGTCATCAGCTGAAGACAAACAAGAACAGAGCACTTTTCTTAGCTTTTAGCCACGGTTTTGCAAATTTTAGATCTGTTCTCCTTGTTTTAACAACAGCATTTCAATTAAAGATCAATTCTTTATCAAATTTCCTCAAAGTCACTCAGGGTTCACACAATTTATTTTTATTTAGCAGCTTTTTGTAGAGTAATCATGTTCTATTCTAGCCACTCTTTTGTAAGTAAAAAGAAAAACTACAACAGGAGTGTAATCTCTTTTGTCAGCTGTCCCTGTTGCGTTGCAGGAAGCCAACCTCAGGATGTCACGACAAATATTAAAAGTCTCCATCAGACCGAGCCTGAATCTTAATATAATCCTCTCTCCGGTTTGGAAATTGACTCTGAACACTCATTTCCTTGTCTGTAAATAATTATAATCACGAACATCATGACAGCTCTTCACTGTGATGATGAGGAGAAAAGTGGAGTACAGATGTGAGACGAATGTGGGAAGCTCTACATTAAGAGCCAGTTGAGGAACGCAACAGAAATTTGAGACTCAAAAGGCAAAAAGGTGGACTATTATGTCTTTACCTGTGTCTGTTAGTACAATATCTCATAAAACAGTGGATGATGATGAAACTCGGATATTTCATCATTTCTCTACATGTAAATGTAATTGTCCTGGAATATATCAAATGGTTCAGCTTGAAAGAGTTTATTCCAGATGACATTTGACCCATTTTGATGACATCATAATTATGACGGAACATAGGAAGTTTATGATTTACTCACAGGAAACGTGGAATAAAATCAGAATTACTGGCTTGGTGCTGCTCTGATCATTTGATGTTTTTCTGAGTGTTTCTAAGTTTACAACAGCATAAAAAAAGAAAAAAAAAACACAACTAGGGACAATTACTTTTTTGCTGAAACACCTTCATGTCTGAGTTTAATCAAAGAAACACTTGAAAGGAGTTGGGAGAATTGGAGGTTATTTTACTTTCAGCTGAGTGAACAGATGAGTGTGTGTCTCCTGACGATTGTGTAACTCCTCAGCAGCAGCCGGTGGGTTTCAGTTTTCAGTGGAAAATTACCTGTCAGAGCGCAGAACGCCTGCTGTCAAACAGTAAAACTGCTTCGTGAAGGGAGCTGTGCAAGTTCTCAATCTCAAAGCACATTTAATGGAGATGTTTCGCTTCAATTTTGACTCCCCCTCCTGTTGAATGTAAACACCACTCACCCCCTTGCAGATGGACACAGCTTCTTTGGACATGGACTTGGGGTAGGACACGTTGTGCTCCATGATGGACTGGAACAGCTCGTCCTCATCTTCTCCGTCGAATGGAGGCTGGAAAGGACAAAAGCGGCAGCAGAAAGCTCAGCTAGATGTTTGGATGGCTTGCTGCTTCTTTTTGGGAACATTTTGCAACAGATGCAGGAGCCAGATGTGTCTTTCTCTTCCAACAATTAGAAAAATTGTCTCTGGAGATAAAAGTAAACATCTTTTGCCAGAAACAAACTGCACAGATAAGTAAAGCATCGTTAGAGAGAAACAACTCTTTACCTGTCCTGCTAACATCTCATACAGGAGGACTCCATAAGCCCACCAGTCCACAGACTTCCCATAAGGCTGGTAAGCTATAATCTGAAAGAAAACAGAAGTACCATTACTGCTTTTTGTGACTCTGTTTTGTTTTGGATGTTGCTGTTTGACTGCAGAAAGCTGCAGGGTCACAAACCACCCCGGAGGGCTTAAAGTGAAGACATCGAAGAAAATCCAGCTAACGCATTTTCCTCAACTCAAACAACCAAATCAACCTTCGTTAAACACAATCAGCTATTTCCAGCTGCCATAACAAAAGCTTTTTCTCCTACCAGCCAATTTACCAGCCCACACTTTCCTCCCACTCTCACACACTCTTAACACAAACACACACACACACACACACTCTGCTCAACAAACATAACAATCACACAGATGCACACCCAAAGAGCTAAAAACACAGCTGTGTTTTCTTTTAATGCACAAATGCGGTGATTTAAACAGAATCCAGGTCCTCATGAACAATAACTTGTCTTACAGATCTCTAAAAAAGATGTAGAGATTTTTGTTTTTCTTAACAAATAACTCATACAAGGTCAATGTGGGGCCACATGATGAAAGACCACCGCGACAATAATAAGACACGGCTTGATGTCTTTAAACATGAAGAACATCTCACCTCAGGTGCGATATAGTCCGGGGTGCCACAGAAGGTGCGTGTGGACATCCCCTCATACATGTTCTCCTTGCACATGCCAAAGTCTGCTATCTTGATGTGGCCCTCACAGTCCAGCATCACGTTGTCCAGCTTCAGATCCCTGCAGCACAGACAGCATTTGTGTAGGAATATTTCTGCATGTCCTCCAGTAAAAGGACAACATCACATCTCCGAGCTCCGCGTTTATCTGCAGCTCGCATTGTTTGATGAGTAACGTGTTCTTTTCCCATCAGCTTTAGTCCTCTGTGCTCATTTTGCTTCTCAGAGTTCAGCTTGAACCTTCGCTCGTGTTTCGAATCTGTCTTTTCTTTACCTGCAACACTTTTACAGAACGCACCGTTGTCAAAACATAGGCTCAGGAAGACAAAGAGGTGAAGTAGAAGAGGGAAAAAAATTAACTGCCACAGAGGCTGTCATCTTAAATTCATTTGTATTAATTGCAGTTGTTTGAAAGCACAGAGTTTTAGAATAAACTACTCATAACCCACCTGTAGATTATTCCCTTCCGATGCAAGAAAAACAAGCCGACAGCTATCTCTGCTGCATAAAACCTGCAAAACAAACAATCCCCCCCCACAAAACATCTATTTATTTATGGGTACAATACATTGCATACACTTACAAGACACTACAAAAAGGAACAGGATCTGCTGATTACAAAATAACAGTTCTAGACAAGAGTCACTGAAAACAAACCAGAATGCTTTACATTAGTTTTATGTTTTACACTAAAGCATTGAGGATTAATCAGAGTGAGTGCTTACACGGCCTGAGGCTCCTTAAACTTGCCCATACGTTGAATGTGATACATGAGGTCTCCACCATTAATGTACTCCATCACAAAGTAAAGCCGGTCCTTGAAAAGAAGAAGGTTATTGTTCAGAGAGCAGCTCAGAAGTTTGTGCCGACAATAAAAGCATTATTACGGTATAGTAGTAATAGTAATAATGTAAAAACCAGGGTCTAGACTGAAGCTTTCTGAGTAGCAGCCCGGCAGCTTTTCTCAGTAAAGCTTTTATTTAAAACACATTGACGCACGGAGCCGACGTCACATCAGAGACTTTATATTCAACTCTGGTCTCGGTTCACTTTTCAATTTTCTCTGCAGGGGGGCTGAGTGCAGAAAATGTAAAAGAAAAAAAAAAAAACATAACCTCACAGGAACTGAGCAGAAATAAGATGGAAGACTCAAGTAAAGATTTATCTATTGATTTATTTTAGTCAAAGCGGTGACGACAGCAGGAACAGAACAATTTGTTTTAAACCCACCACCGTCTGAAAGCAGGAGTGCAGCTGCGTGAGGAAGGGCGGTTTGTCCCTCAGGGCCAACACCCTCTTCTCCACCATCGTACATTCCACATCGTCGTCCTGAATCACCACGTCTTTCTTTAGGATCTTTACGGCGTAGAGCTCCTCCGTGGATTTCATCTCTGCCAGCATCACCTGCGTCAGGCGTGAAAGTTCACAACGGAACGAACGAGTCAATCGAAACGTTCAGACCGGCTTAACGTTTCAGCTCTCACCTTGCCGAAGCTGCCCTTCCCCAGCAGGGCGAGAAAGTGGAAGTCGTTGAGTCGGACTCGGTCCATGTTACCTGAAGGGAAGCTGAAGCGCCGGTGGTCTGATGGCGTGATCACTTTCTTACCGTGGCCCAGCTTGGCTTTCTGCCACGTGGAATACAAACACACAGAGAAAAACACAGTTAAAGACTGTTTGTTGCATCTCATCTGCTGGGAGAGTCTTAAACAAAACTGAAATAATGACCTTTCTGTTTTTTTTTTGCTGAGTTGGGAATTTTAATCTGATCTGATATTTTGCTAATGCGACAGCCAAATAAAGACACACAGACGCAGGGA
Source organism: Millerichthys robustus (assembly GCA_034783495.1). Lineage (NCBI taxonomy): Eukaryota > Metazoa > Chordata > Actinopteri > Cyprinodontiformes > Rivulidae > Millerichthys > Millerichthys robustus. The sequence goes on from JAVKLF010000021.1 coordinate 8,275,611, forward strand.
TAAAACATCACTGCCTTTGACAGCGGGCATCAAACATGAAAATACAGCAGCTCATAAAGGAATGCACCATGCAGGTCATCCTAAAACAAATTTAGCAGTTTCATAGTTCTGCTCAAAGTGCCAGCTGATTGTTCTGCAGGGCATCTTCATTTTAAGACTCCCCGTTGGTAGAAAGATCTGCTTGCCAAACATCTTTAAAAGACGTTTTTTAAAAAGCACAATTAAGGTCCCCATCAGCTCCCAGTTTGACTCCAGCGGCTGTCTGTTGGAGTCAGATAGCAGCGAGGAAACCTGCGAGCGTCGGGACAATGAGAGCTGTTGCCAGGGAAACCAGTTCTCCCTCCTGACTCAATGTAAAAATATATGCCTCGTAAAAAACTGTTGTATGTTTGTTTGATGCAGGTTAAGTGGGCCCTGGGTGTACAGCTGGTTCAGGTCAGTTCACACAAACCAGCAGAACTCTGCAGAGGAGTCGCTCAGTTCCACCTACAGGGTGGTTGGCTTTGTTCAAAACAAAAACACTTGCATCCTGTCGCTGAGGAGGACAAGAAATACACGTGGAGAGTGAAAAGATTCATAGCAAACGCAGAAAACAACAATAATTGGTGTGAACAACTACATAAAGTTTATTTTTTTTATCATTTTTGAGGTTCTGTAAAAAAAAATCTCAAAACAAATTGCAAAGCACTGTCAAATCTCACACAACTCGTTAGTATGTGTCGGAAATTCCTACCAGCCACATCTACGCTAAATTTCAGCTCAAAGAAGTAAAAATTGTTATTAGGTTCTGGTATCTGGGTCGGTCATTTTGAATCAAATTGATTTCAAGAGTTAATCAGATATAGACGTGCATCCAGTTGTTATCTTCTGAGAGTTTCATCAAAAGCTGTCAAGTTGTTTGTGAGATATTGTGCTAACAGACAGACAAACTAACCCAAAGACAGACACATGATTACATGAGCCTGTGGGTGATCAAAAATGATTTGTGTAATTTAGAAATGATGTAGCTTCTTGTTTTGTTAAAAACCTTGTGCTCAGTTTGGACAAAAAAATGTGACAAACACAAACAAGCTATTTACCAAAATGAGAAAACTTCACATACTGTGTTCATAAAGCCAACAAGTGTAGATTCATCTTGAACAACCTTTTTGTCACACAAAGCCAAGAACACAAAAAGTCTTCTAATTATATCCAAATGAATATAACACTGCCATCGTGTGGAAGGATCCAGCACACGCACGCACGCACGCACGCACGCACGCACGCACGCACGCACGCACGCACACACACACACACACACACACACAG
>JAVKLF010000021.1:8339845-8364573 GCA_034783495.1 Millerichthys robustus
ACACACACACACACACACACACACACACACACACACACACACACACACACACACACACACACACACACACACTTATACAACCTCCCAGTTAAGCTGCTCAGAATGCATTTCAGCTGCACGAAACTGCAGAAGCTCATGAAAATACAGTCACGCCGTATTAAGGTCAAGAGGTTTGAGTCAGAAATCCTGACCACTGCAGCCATCAGTAAACTGTTGTGTTGCTTCAGCTCCTTTACCGCTGATTAATGACACTCAGCTGAGAGTAGGGAGCATGACTCGTCTCATCGCTGGACATTGCAGCTGTTCGGATAACTGGCCTAGTTAATCCATGCGCCTGCGTTCGAGCTCGGGCCGAGTGATTAGTCCGAACGGTCGAGTGCATGATGGCTTATGCATCGTTTGGAGCTGAATAAGGAACTGAAACCCAAAAAATAAAATACATTTTAAAAAACAGGCCGCAGCTGTGGTTAAGAGGCTTTCTGCACTTTCTGCGATATGGCTTCAATTAGCACCTGCTACCTCCCCTCCCTCAAGTCTACCCCAATTTCTTATCATTTCTTCTTTTTTTCCCACCACATTCAGTTTCAACAACAATGACTCCGTCCCATCACTGAGACTGGAAACAATTTGAAGATCAGCAGGGGCAAACTAGGTCAGTCGGAAAATCACTTTTGAGAAAATATCTGAAGGGAGTTTTACAATCTGTTAGAAAACAAAAAGGAAAAATACACATATACATCTGATAGAAGTGAATAATGATGTGTATGAAGAAAAAAAAATTGAGGTGACATTAACAAAATAAATAGGCCTGTATTGTGTATTGAGCCCTACTGCTGGCTCTGTCACTAAATAACTCCTGACCTTTAACTGCAGATAGAAGTATATGTCAGTGGGCTGGAAATCCATGGAATTGCCATTTAAACCAGGTTGAAACTAATTGCTGAAGTCTTGTGCCAGACAGGCTGAATGAGAATATTTATTGATAACCAAATATTTACATTAGGTTTTCAAAAATTCTGTCTTTTGCTTGAAATGTTTAGATGCCATTAGACCATTTAGAAAAGACATTTTTGAAACAAAATTGGAGGGGTTTTTTTGTTTGTTTTTTGAGTAGCTATCAAAAAAAATCAAGGATTAGTTAGAATTTTACCACGATTGGTGAAGTACAGCTTAACACTTCAATGGATGTGTTTCTTGTCTTACAACCAGATAATCAGATACAAAGACTGAGAGAAAACAAAACTCCAGTAGAACTTGTGAGACGAGTGGTTTTGAGCCTCCCAGCGCTCCCGTCATTCTGAAGTGGAATCATTTAACCAACTGAATATATATATCTATGTCGTTCACCTCTTTTTCAGGAACAATTACGCCCACGTCTCCCGCTCCTCTTTCTGCCACCGTGATTCTTACTCTGCCTCTCTTGCTGCAGGTGAAGAGCTGCTCTTACAGATGAAGGTCTAATTTTTGACCCACGGCGGCAGCTTCTACCAGGATCTGCTCTGTCTGCGTAGCCGGCGCGGATCAAAGAGTTGTTGACACCCTCTGAACTGACTGGTCAAGGCTACCGAGCGGGCCTGACACTCAGTTTGTATCACAGAGACTGGGAGTGTAGTGATCTGCTTTGGTAATGTCTGTTGGATGGAAAGAGTCTACATTGGGAGTTATGAAAGACAAGGTGGCCCTTTGATATATAAATGTATGAGTATAGTACATGACATGTGGAGTGTCAATGATATATGGGTTACTATTTCTGCTCTGTGGAGAAAAATCCCAGTGGTTTAGTACCATCAGTTTCTGCAGTATATGGAATAATTCACATAAAACATGTGGATACATTAGAAAACGTGTTCATGCAAGCAAAATCCTCAAAGGATAGGTCAGATTTTTTAAAGTGGGGTTTTGTAGAAAGGATATGAACAATTAATATCTTACCTGTTGCAGATAGTGTTTAGATTGAGAAATATTACACAACCTAGTCAAGTTGTATACTTTATAATACTATTTTGATCTTTGACACTCTAGGACAGAGGTGTCAAACACATTTTCACCGAGGGCCACGTGAGCTTTGTGGTGGCCCTCAAAGTGACAGTTGTAATTAACGTTGACGTTTGGCATTTAACTTCGACTAAACTTGACACATCATGTTTCTGCTCTCATGGCTATGGCTGAGGACCGCTTACAAACAACAACTGAGCTCTACGTAGTATTTAGTTCTTAGAAACAGCACTTTAACACGTCCTCTTAAAAACACCGAAAAGTACAAAGTGCACAATAGACTAAATGCAAAATTAATAGTACAGTACAGAAATACTATTAAAAGTAAAACTAACCGAGTTTTACTCACTGTTGAGTTGGGATTTTTAGAGGACGTCTTCAATTCTGAACTCTCCCATATTCTGACAGGTAATGCCCACTGGAGGGACGTTCCAGTTTAAATTTATGCTTCGTATGTGGTAAATTCCCACTACCAATTACAACTGGGCCACAGCAAAAGTAGCCAGCAAAAAGGCAATAAAATAGATTTGACACAATGAGAAAAATGCAACACGAAGAACAAGAAAGTCTTTCAGTGAAAACATGGATAACAGTTGGGCAGAAGCCATCCAATCTTTTTTCTGAAAGTGATAGGACTGGCTGGATGGCTAATTTAGCTGCAGTGGGAAAATTGATGATGTTTTATATCAGTGCTGAAAGGAAAAATCAAATGTCAACCTGAGCTTTGGTTTTAATAAATACTAATCTCTCAGTTTTAATTTGAAAAAACAGGCACAATACAACCCCCTCGATCACACATTTCTGTCTTACACTTATTGCCAACATTGTTTTTATTCATTTAAATTATTTTTTGATATTATATAAAGTAAATGTCTAACTGGTAATGTCGGTGGGGGGGGTTCACTCCCTAGGCATTCCCTTTTGGTGAATAAAAGAAGGAAGTGAAGACTAAAACACAAACAACATAAAGCTCCAAATCCTTCAGAATAATGTCCCTCGTTCCTGTACCCGCCCCTGAGACGAGGGTTTTCCAAGACTGCAGATCAAAGGACAAAATTCTTTCCATTCTCGCATGCGAACGCCAGAAGAAAAAAAAACAAGAATGTAAAGGGGGCTGATTCTCCCCTGTGGAGCCTGTTGCTATATTTGCCTGGAGCCGAGCAGTGAGGCTGGGAAAGACGAGGAGGAGATGCCACTGTGACGCCCTCAATCAGGGGCCTGGGGGTCTCCCCCTGAATCCCACTCACCGCAAGAGAGAACAGGAGGTGAAAACGCTTAAGACAAACACACAAAATCTGAAGAGATTTGGGCCATTTTGCTGTTCGAAAGTTTCTATGCCAAGATGTTCTTGACATAGACATAGATCTTATAAACTTTTGGGTTGTAAATCTATTTAGAAATCTTCACAAAATCTTGCTCAAAACACCTTGGATTGAAGTGCTACTTGTCGTTATAATAGTGGATGCAATAACAAAATGATATTTGCACCATTTCTTGGCACACAAATTGTCATTTTTAGGATTAAATACTTACATTGCACTTGTTCAGAGTGCTGTTTACAAAGTATAAAATAAATGTTTTACTTGATCAACAATGAAAGATCACAAAAGACAGCCTAAACTGTAAAATATTGTTGTTTTTTGTTGTTGTTGTTTTCATTTCCTTTATTATTACAGGTTATTTTCTTTGAGAGAAAAAGAGACCTGTTTGTGTTGTTTACTTAGTTCTGAACAAATGTCATAAATCTGAAGAAAAAAAAAACAATCCAGCATGGCAGCATATTAAATCTAAGAAAAGAAACTTCAAAAAAGAAAATTTATTCAGATATCCTAAAAACAAAAGGTCTGTTGGGGTGATTCACTATTCTCCAGTACTCTTAACAAGAGTTATTCTTAAGCACTAAAGTGGCCAAGACAAATATAAAAACTAAAAAAAAGGTCCTAAAATATATTCTGAAGCTGACAGGGATACTAAAGCTGAACTCTCCTGGTAAATGAAGCATCAAGACAAAAAATATTCAACATCTAGTGACCAGACGGCAAAACAAAACAATGAAAGGGTTTACTAGAGCCTTCCTACTGCAGATTTTAAAACTATTTCATTCTTTTTTCCCACACACCATCAAATCAGTGTTCACAGCACAAGTACGAATTTGCATAATTTAATTTGTTTACAATCAGTAATCTGTTTCTGGTGGTAAATATGTTGACAGATGGAGCGTCAGGTAAAAGAATGAGGTGTGAAGATGACTAAGAGTCGTGCTGCAGTCTCTTACCGGGTGACCCTCAAACAGCGCACACACACACACACACACACACACACACACACACACACACACACACACACACACACACACACACACACACACACGCTATCACGCAGCGGGAGCAGGAAGAAGGCACGCATGCTTCAGAAAACTGGAACACACACTCCCTAACCCTCTGCCTCTCCCTCCATCTCCCTGCTGCTCCGTCTCCCCTCATCTTTGTCCTTGTACAAAAATAGATAAATATGAGAAAGTCCCATGTGTCCACCTTAGACACACGTATCTGAAAATCTGAATCTTTATTATGTTGCCTAAAACTTCACTTTCTGCATAACACATAGCAAATCTGAGATTATTCACTGTGAAGTTAAGTAACTGTAACAGAAAAAACTTTTATTTTTTTTTGCAACAAGTGAAACTTATTTTTCAGTAATAATACCAAAAGCAACAGTTCAAGCATTATAATGCTTTTGGCCATGTTTGTGTGTGTTTATTAATTAGCAAAATATCTGATACACAAATAGACAAACATCACATAAAGAATATTTATTTTTATCCTGTTATGATGGCATTCTAATAACGTACAGCGTTCATTTTTGTGATAAATGTCAGCAAGCGCACCACTTTTTGATTAATATTTCTTATTATTTTGCCCAAGACACATCAGGCACCATACCTGAGTCCACTCCAGTCGCATAAAACCTGCAATCCTCAAGAGTGCACGTTGTAGATCAAGACTGATATCCCTGACTTTAAACCTTTCCTGAAATAGCTGCCGGTGTAATCACCGCTGAATTCATTAAACACAGCTGGAGTGGTTAAAGGTGAACACGTCTGCGTATAGTTCCCCACCGGGTGGGGGGGGTGTCTCCGCAGCCAGAAAAGACAGCCGAGTGTTGCACTTGCCTTGAAAACACGCACCCGTTTTATTGATCTCTTCACTTTGAGTTTGAGACTGAGTGGCAGTATTATAGATTGTTGTGGCGGATGAAAGCGGCCTGAATATACTAGGTCATCTGTTATGTTCTAATTGTGTTCTTTAGATAAATCACTTGGGTTAATCCAACATGGATGAAGGAGGCGCAGAGTGAGTCAGTATTTGCAAATTTTCTTTAAAAGTAAATGTGCAAGTTGACATAACTTGGTTAAGTGAAGAACACAATTGTTTTGTTTTTTTTCTGCAACAGCTACTACCACATCTAATTTTTGCTCAATATCTGTAAAAAGTGTTACACAATCATCGCCAGTTTTTGTTTTCTAAGGTCAGTTGACTATGATGGCCATCTCGAATCCAACTTGTTCTAAAGGTTAATCAGTTGTAGCGGTACATCTAGTGATTTTCTTTTCAAGTTTCATTAAAATTTGTCCTGTGCTTCATGAGATACTTTGCCAACAGGCACAGACATGGGCATAAACATCACTGTTGATTTTCTATGGGCCACAGTGCATTATGTGAACAATGTTAAACATGAGCATCAAATAAAAGAAAACCTAAACAAAAACAGACATAAACTACAAACCCCTTTATTGCAGCTGAGTTTACTCCATGTGAGGCTTCTACAACTGCTCTTTCGCCCCTTGTCTTTTTTTTTTTTTTGATAAAACAGAGATTATCTGGGAACAGAATGTGTCATCGAATTACACGGCATTGTGTCGCAGCAAAAACACACGCGCAGCTCCCTGACAATTAGCTACCCACTCTTGGCTGAGTAATGCCTCCAAAGAGACCCCTTTTTAATGTCACCAGATGACACGGTGTTACACAAGCAAAACATTGTGACTTGCTCCTCTCAGACAGTCTGCTCGAGTGAAAATATTGCACTTGGAGTGGTCAGAGCTGCAGCAAGTCGGCTTTGAATGGCGATGAAAAAGGACGGGAGAGTTTGTGGAAATGAGGAGGTGATGCCACTCTCCCGTGTTGAAGTGTAGTTGGAGCATTACTTCCTAGTTTTGTTCTGTTCTTTTTTATTTAAGGTTGAAGAGCTTTTTGCCTGGGGCATTGTTAGGAGGTATTTGGCACACCACAAGCAGGAGTGGAGGGGGGACAGGCAAGGTTACTATAGTAACATTGCGGTGGCAAATCTGGCAAAAGGAAAGGTTACAGTAGCTTCTGGTAATGAGGGGGACAACAGGCAGGAGGATTTTATGCTGTGGAGTGAAACTATTTCCTGAGAGACAATACGGGATGGGTACTGAGTAGAGTTCTAGCAGCCTGCAGTGTGTTTGTGTGGAAAATAAGATGAGTAAAGCATCACCTGCAAGTTAAAGGTCCACTGTCCAACATCCATAATTCAAAACCACATATGGATCAGATTGTATGAATGAATGCATGAAACTGTTCTGCTGAAAACATCTTCTGCTAGTATTTATCTACATCACCAAAACACATTTTTCAGTGGCTGCTCACATGCTGGTTTCATCGTTATGCTGTACGGTACGCAAAGTTTGTTCTGGCCCTTTTCAACTGCAACCGCACCCAAACTGACATCACAGAAATTGTTATTTTGGGAGGTTTTCTTTTTGTTGTTGTAGTCCAGAGTGCACATTCTGATTGTTGTAACTTGTGTGTGCAAGTGGCATGAATAAAACAGGATCAGCAGCAGGACAGAATACAAGCAGCTAAAGTACACAACTAAACATTTACTGCAAATGACACAAACTACTGCTACATATACACTGCCTAAGAAAAGCTGCACACTGTAACAAATCATCCAAGCTATAAACACTTCTATACATGTAAATGTACTTTTTAAGTTACTATATTGCCTTTGTAATTTCAAAATTTTCATAAACCAAGCATTTCATACAGCTGCTGAGTCACATTTAAAATATTGTCACAGTGTATTCTTTGATTCATGACTGGACAAAAACAGATAATAAAGCTGTGTCGCGGTTCTGTGGTCTGAATTTGCCCCACATTCTTCAGCCGTACCTTCCCAGTCCTAATCCTCCCTCCGCTTCATTAGCCTCTCTTTATGTTGTAGCGTTTTAATGAGAGCTTTTTGTCTCAAGCTCAGACTGTGGCAATCCTCTTAAGGTGACAGAAGAAAGTGTTGTGTCGCTATGCGTTTAGGGGCGCTGGCTGGCACACAGACTAAAAAAGCCTTTAGGCCACCATTTACTGAGATCCTCTGATTCAGTCTGACAAGCCACCAGTTCAGCAGAGTTAGACTGTTCCTACACTGTGTGTGGGCCTTTAAACAACAAGAATGCTTTTTTTATTTTAAGAACTAGTAGTTATTGAAATAATGCATATTGCTCATCCCAAGATCAGCGAAAACAGAAGAAATGAATGTTGTAGAAGTTTTGGACAAACCTAAAAAAAAAAAAAGAAATTTGCCCAGTCTCATGGAATATTACAACATGTTTTATTTGAAATCCTACCCAATCAAAACAATGGAAGAGAATGGATAAATAAAATCTGTGAACACACTTTGTCTCAGTCCAGAAGAACTGTTAACATGATAGCAAAATAAAAATGGCCCACTTTGTTACTACAGTAATCAAGCAGAGTGAGGAGAAAAGGCTAAGCAGAGGGGACACGAAGGAGAGACGAGAAACAGAAGGAAGCCAATACTCCAAAGGGACATTAAATATGGAGAAGAGACAAGGAGGGGCAGGATTACACTGAAGTGCCTGTCTGACTACACTTCCACTCTTGGCATTAATTAATACCATCAGCTGGGAGAGGGTTTCGAGACCAGCTTGCATTTTAAACAATCTTCCATTCAATACTTTCAGCCGCCTTTAATGAATCCCATCCTCAGAGCAAAGACTGGTGACTTTCAACTGCAACAGTGTCCCCGCAGCAAGATCTTCACGTCAATCCAAATTTCTTATCAAGATTTGATAGGAGAGGTTTTCCCTTTTACAGTGCAGCGGGTCATTTAAAACACATTCAGAATTACACTTCTTACAAGGATGATTCCTACGATTCTTGGTAGAATTCAGGATGCTATTACTAAGGGTGATATTGTTTTTCTGTATGTGTGTATGTTTGTCTGTTAACAAAATGTCTCATGAACTAGAAGATGAATTTTATTAAAACTCCAACCCAGTCTCGAACTCTTAGACAGTATTCACTGGATGTGGGATTTTACAAATATTGAAATATAATTTGGTGTGTTGGTCGCTGAGAATTACGCCCAAAGTTATACTCTGAGAACTCTGATCACATCAGGTTTGTCTTTAGGGGTTAATGTATCTCACAAGATCAGACAATATGACACAAAAAGTCACTTACAAGGTTTTACCAACAACTATAACTGTTTCTTTTCATCGTGTTAGTTTAGGATTGTACGCATTCTTTAAAAAAAAAAAAATTTGTTTTTAGCATTTAAATTCTGAACTCTTTTGTTTGTTTTTTTTTATGTTAATGTAAAAGCCACAATGACAGGAAAATAACACACCTAAAAGAGCAGGTTTTTAACTGTTGTTGGTTCTCACAAAAGCATCAATGAAACAGTCGAGTGCAGCAGAACAAATAGACTGGAAAGGCAACAGATTATTAGGTTTCTGAACAACATACAAGCAAAAAAAAAAAAAAGGCTGGCTCTTTGGTTTATGAAACCGCAAAAGCTTGATCTAAACAATTAACATATCCAGGCCATACACACACAGAGTAGAGTAGAGCAGGAGGGTCCTTCAGATCCTTACAACAACACTCAGCAGCGATGAGTCTGAGCCTGATGTAGTAAGATCTTTATTGTTTGGGTCTCCCCCTTTAGGAGTTGCACAACTACGATTCTCATGTTCCCAACACCCCCGCGCTCCTGCTCCTTGATTGGTTAATGAGGTGCATTGCTCCTTTCTGAGGCTGATTGGCTCGACGCCTACGCTTCCATTAGGGCACGGTAACAATCTCCAGTCGTGGCAGCACACGCACGATGTCGCCCACTGCATTAACAAATGCCCCCCTCCACCCAAGCAGAGGTAGAGCTACCTACACCTTAAGCGCGTCTTCCGTGCGTGTGATAAACACATAATAATTAACGTTTGATGGGAGGCAGATTGTCACTGGGTTGGAAATTAGAGTAGGCAAACTGGCTGGAGCTGGTGTGTAAATGTATTTGAAACGACACAACAAAAACACGGCTGATTGCAATTGCGGAGACATCACCATGGAAGCAAAGAGCCACATGGAGACACACTGCACTATGTAGAAAAGTGAAAAGACTGGCCTGCAGTCACTCACAGATCTGTGCTTGTGGAAAAGCTAAATCATCTCTGCCCACCAATGTGGTATTTTTCTGAGAAAGGGTGAAAATCACCAAAAAACAACCATTTCAAAAATATTGATTCAATAGCCCTACCTCTAATTTAACCAATAATTCTGTAAGACATTGCATTTATTTCTATTTGAGTCATATATGCACTTCACATACGTATACATATTTTCTTTGAAATGTTTAGAATATTGTTTTAATCACTGTGTGATCAACTTGTCTACATACAGGCTACATATATGCCTGGCGTAGTTACAACAGTGTTTTGAATCATTTTTCACTAATTCTGTAGCCATGAAGACTTTTCTTTAAATGGTGCTGTGCCGATATTCTTAGAAACGACAAATAAAAACAAAATCGTTTTCATTTTGCTTGTAACTAGGCATGAAATTACTGTGTACATGTGTCTAAAAAACATAAAAAGACCATGGTAATAAAATAAGTGTCTGCCATTTTCAGAAATATGTTTAATATTTTATCATTCTGACTGAGTTGAGTTGACCTAAGCAATTTAAAAGCAGGCGTTTGTGCTCAGGTACGCCCCCAAGTGGGCAAAGTTTCAAACAACGAAGGTTTGAATCAGCAGTGCCACTGTTCGCTTTTTCTCTGCCAAACCTCAGCAGCAAGAAGCCAAAACAAAACGTTAACGCCCTTTTGACTTCATAATCTTTTTCACTCCCACGCTTCCACCCATGCAATTACAAACTCCTCCTGTGTTTATTTAGTCTTGCACTTAAAATATTCACCTCTCCCCCTTATTTATTAATTTTTTTCTCCACACTTTCTCTACACTGTTATGCCTTTATCATTTTCCTTCTCCTTCCCACTGTCCCTCTCATCATTGCCACACTTTTCTTGCCTCCAAACGAAGGACTCTCTTTCGAGCGATGGATTCTCAGCTCTCCAGATGGCCTGGTCATTTTCCACAGACGCTCAACTTCAAAGGCTGGGACTGAGGAGGAGGCAAAGGGGGAATAAGCAGACCATCCACCATGGTGACAAGTGATCTAACGCTGAAACACACTTGTTCATCCTTGTGCTTTTTGAGAGAACTGAAAAATAAGACGGGTGAGCTTTCCTTTCAAAAGCTACATGTAAATAAAGTCAGTGTAAACGGGATTAAAATCCATTTGAAACAAGGCTGTTTCAGCTGATTGGATCTAACCCAATTCAAGATGGCCACTCCAGCCAACTGACTTTACAAAACAATGAAGCTACAAATGAGTCAATTTGATTTATCAGGGATTGACATGTAGTTTTGAATCAAGGCATTATATAACCTTAACATTCGGGTATTTTAGTCAAGAGGTTTTGACCTAAATTTTACCTTCAGCGACAAGTGCTTCTTTTTTTGTCACAATAACGAAGTGATTCACAAAAAAAACAAGTTTGAACGAAAATACACGCGGGCACAGCGAGAGGAGCAGAGAGAAGGTGTTGGTGACGTCCTCGCTGAGTGTTAATAGTATTAGAGTTTGTAACTCAGCACGTCCATGCGACAGGATGTGTCACTGGTGCCGATTCCCCGCAGCCGTTCACGTCACAACCAGTAAATAAATACCGCAGTCAAGTTCACGAATCATACTATACAGTCAAGATGAAAGATGCCTAAATATTAAAAGGGGTGGTGGGGGAGGCAATGGACTAAAGGATGAGTCCCATAAACCTAAATAAGGAGGAAGGTCCTTTATTGTGTGTAAAACAAAAAAAAAAAGACAGAGCAGTCCCAGCCTGGGGAACTGCAGGCGATCGGTCCTCCACCCACACAATTCCCTTCAGTAATAAAGAAATTTCCTCTGACAAAGTCCTACTTTAACATCAGTCTGTACTTGCAGCTGAGTAGCAGAGGTGAGCAGACACAGGAGAATATGAAAAAAACCTGATCTTTGGCTTTTCAATTCTCAGCAAGAAGCTCAAAGCAGCTGTTGAAACTGATATTGGCCAGATGCTTGCTGTTTCACCTTTTTTAATGCCTCAGATAATCTGCTGCTCCTCACACACAAAATACTGTGAGCCTCTGCAACATGGGTACAAGCATCACTACTAACAGAGTTCCTGATTCACAAGTGTTGAACTTAATGCATTCCTGCAAAATAAAAATCTAAAAAGTTTTATGGTGGTTCAGTAATTCTCCTCAGTGTCAGAGTTTCAAAAAACACAGCACATTTTAAACAAATCTCTCAGCGTTGAGTTGGAGGTCGAACCTGATGAGGTCGTACAATTCAAGGTTTGACCAAAGAGGCTGCAACTCTTAATTCAAGTTGAGTTGATCTAATTCCAAAACTCGGGCATGAAACATATGCATTCCATTACTGAATGCTAGCCCTTTTATTAGATATATTTCCTAACTACACATTTTGTATTCTCAGAGAATTCATCTAATCTACCATGGAAATGTACGGTTGTTATCCAAGACATTAGACACATTTTTGAGTAAAATGCCACTCCCTGATTGTGCAAAAACATGCTCGTTTAATTAAAAACTGATGTTCCATCTGCAAATAAAAAGCACTAGCAAACTTATTCTACCAAGAAGTATCTGGAAAGTGTTCAGATGAATAACTTTCACACAGAATCGATGCGTGTTGTTCAGCTGCCACCCTTGTAAACAATGAACACTAATTGCTCTACTAGCAGCAGCTGGTGCTGGCTCTCATTAGTAACAACGGTGTGAATATAAAACCAAGACAGGAAGTTGTGAGGCATATGACAGAGCTGATGCTTCAGTCCAGTTTAAGCCATCTTGTTTTGAGGCGTGACAGCTGAGAAGTATTGTGTCCTGCTTCTCAGTTACTAGCCATGGCTTCTGGACTCACTTTGTGGTAAAGTATGAAGTGTTTTACTCAAATAACTTGGAAGTACAAAAAATATCAACTTGATCTGTTTTGCAGGGTTTCCTACATGGCTCTATTTTTGGGTGCTCGAGTTGCTTTTTCACATGAAGGTAACTGATTCACTTTCAATAGAAATATAAAGTCATCGGTTTCATATTTAACGCATACTTGTCTTACAGAATGGAGATTCACTCAAGATAACCAGAACCTTGATGACAACTCTTTGACCTTTGATGAGGGGTCTCTGCCTGACACGCTTTCTGGCCTACTCCCCCCAAACTACATCCAGGCTTCAGTGGTACAGCCACCCAGTTTGATCCCAGCTGGTCTAACACCAGTTAAGACTAAAAATGGTAATGACATTGAGCACATTGTTAATGGTGCAGCAAGAGAGTGGGATTCAAATCTCTTCGAACCAATCACATTTCCTCTGCAACAAAGGAGAACACACAATCATCCTCAGTTGGCACCTACTTATCCAAGCAAGAAGTTTCCCTCACCAAGCCTTGTTGAAGGTAGTTTTGCAAACCTAAACGTTGCTGCCAAGCCTGAAGACTCCTCCCCTCATACGGCTGCATCATCTCCCAGCTTTCAGCCTTGGCAACCTGAAAGTACGGATGTGGATGGGTCCCCCTTTGTTTCCCTGAACCAGCAGCACTACACTGTTTCCAGTCCAGGAGGTGACACGAGTAACGCTGTTTTTGGAAGACCCTCAGATAACACTGAAGAACCCGTGTCTTCAGGCTTGATTAAAAATGTCCGTAAGCCAGCGCAAGTGTCCAAATATCCCAGTGTCGCTGCTAACCCTCAGAGTGTTGCAGCCTTGAACACAGATTGGTATGGCCAGGGTAATGACATCAGTGATTCAGATGGTTATAATCTTCCATTATGGAAACCCTCATTTCAAGGTCCAGTAGGTAGTCTGCCTTACTATGGAGACTGGATGGGCTTCCCTTTCTCTAGCTTTGGTGATAACCTGTACTATGGTCAAATGGCTCATCAGCCACGCAACTTTGCATCCAACACTGAGAAGTTCTGGGTTCCATATTTGGGCTCTTCCCAGAGAGCCATGAAACCAGCAAGTCCTCGCCCACGTCGCAAAAATTTTGTTGTCCACTCTAAAAGTGGTTATCAACGAAGGCGATTTCTGCAGTCCAAAACTACTTTCATTCCAGGCTTTGAGATGCCTCAAAAGAGGTACACTCCAGAAAATGAAACTCCAAGGAAATACCGCAAGACTCCACCCCCGTTCAGAGGCCGTGCACAGAACTTTATCAGATCTGTGCAAGATCCCATAACTTCAAGGAAAATGTAGGCAAGACCTCCAGGTAAGTTCAGGTAATGTTTGACAAAATGTTTTGCATAATGTGTCAAATATGCTAATGTTTTTATTTTTTTCTTGTTTTGCAGAATGACCTGCCTCTAAGATTGAATGCACAAACTCAACTTTTAGAACTGGAACATTAAAGTTGTTTTTTCAGAACTAAAACATGACTGCTGTACTGTAATCTTAAACCGTGATGTTGCAGCTTTCTGGAAAGCATAAAGGATAAACTCGTAGTTGACATGCACTGTGACAGTGCCTTACCTTGGCATTGAAATCCTTGTTTTCCAAACCCCCTGCAACAAAAATCCAGTCTTAGATTTTTGAAGCATTCACAAACGCTGGTTACACTGTTTCTTTTGTTTTTTTTTTTAAAAGCACATACAACTTACCATATAAAATCTGTGCAATGGCTGCAGAACGTTGGCTGCTTGAAAAACCTCGCGGTAAACTTGTGATTTTTCACTTCATGCACGTTCTTCTGCCGCAGAGCACCTTTGCGTGCGAATCGGTTTCCATACCCCGCAGAATCATTGTAATGTAAGAGATGCTCAGCCATAATGTTGGGGAGTAAATCTAGACCCCCAAAATCCACAACTTTCCGGTCCGGACCCGCTGTGGGTGATGCTTCCTCTCCTCTCTCCTCCTCTGCTGCTCCACAGCTGAGCTTTTTCTCTCCGTGACGTTGGACGAGCTCCGCTTTTACGTACATTGGAATACACTATTAATCTAAACCTAACACTCTTCTTTTTCTCTTTTTTTTTCCTTGTAGCCTGTCAAACACGTGCACATTTATTATTGTGTCTAAGATGTTTTTTCTTTTTAAATGAAGGGAAACATTTCAAAGTGAAGTAACCAGTCTTGCCATAAATTATGCATTAGGATGAATAATGTACACTTAAAGCAAAGTGGTCCCATGATTTTGCCTGAAAGTTGAGGAAAAAAGCGTTTTCTTAAGCCATAGGCAACCTTTTAATTTGTTACATTTGACGTTGCCAGAGTTTGTATGTGATCTTTTTACTGTCCATACATTAAAAATAGTGCTTAAGATTTTAGATTTTTTGTTTAAATATTCAAAATAATTATGACATTCTTGTAATATTTTTTTCCATGTCACTGTCAAAACAAAGTGACAAAAAACACGAAGGCGTCACGTTTTTCAGCCAGAAGCTTCAAACAGGAGTTGTGCGCCCTCGTGTGGACAACGTGTAAAACTGCATCCCTCTTCTGAATGTTCATTTAGTATGAAAATGTAAATAAAACAAACGTGTAACGAATGACACAAAACGGGGAAGAATTTTTTGTTGACGTTATTTCATCATACATATTATTTCTACGTTGCATAATTTTGTCTATGTACCCTGATGCCTTAATTTCAAATTTGACATTGACAACTCCTGTCACACACACATCAATCGGTTCCAGTTTATTAAGCCCAACAATATTTTCACTTACTTAAACGTTTACCTAAAAATACATGCCAGCGACCTTTTTCTTATTGCTAATCATTTTACAATGTATACTTTAAAAAAAGAGAAAATTTCAGGATATTGTGTTTCCCCTCTGGGCTACTGTAATCATCTGCTTCAACCAATGAATAAAACTGTCACTCATCCTAAAATGGATTTGCATGTAAACAGTCTCATAAAAGTTGCAGTGTCTCTTTGTGAAGCATATATTATTTTTGCGTAATAAATACAGCAATGAATGAAACCTCTTTGTGATCTGGCTGTTTAGGTTTACCACTTCGATTGAATTTTTGCATGTGCAGGTATCATGAAAGATATTGAATAGAAGAGTTATTGCAAGTGATTTCAATAAAACTCACAGCCTAAGTGCTAAAGTTTATGTATTTAATGAGTTGGGTAAACACCTAATCCTAAGTGTTCCGCCTCTTGAAGCTAAAGCTTTAATATATTCGCATTCACCATCACTGAACTCTGCCACACCTGTAGACAATAAACACTAATTGCTCTACCACCAACAGCTGTTGATGCTCCTCATTAGAAACAACTGGGGCAACATATATAAAGAAGAGACAAATGCTGTGACTGGTACTGGACAGAGATTATTCTCCTGTCCAACTTTAGGGTGAGGTATCTGTAAAAGTAGTGGGTGCTGCTTTTTAGTTGACAGCCATGGTGCCTGCACTGTTTTTGTGGTATGTGGTTTTACTGTTGGTATCTGCTTGTATTTGCATATATACATATTTAATCTGTATTGTTTGTTTTCCTCAGGATTTCTTTGTCTTTCATCTTGGATAGCAGTTTTGGGTTTGCAGTTGACCAAGGTAAGTTATTTGGGTTTTTTTGTAGGGCGTTTTTTATTTTTATTCTGAAACTTTATCTAACTCTTGTTTAACAGGGGGATCTTTTAGGCTAACTCCACCATCACAAAACCTTGAGGTTGACCAGGACTTTACTTTAACTGATGATGAGGGTGAAGGTCAGTCTATGGACAACAAACTCAGTGGTTCAGTCTATTCAAACTTCAACGCGCTTCAAAAAGAGAGCACTCCGTACCTTGACCTAGCTGGCCAAAATGTGCCCAACACAATCTGGCAACCCTCAGCCCAGTATCCAGCTGTAGACTCTACACCTCAAGGGTTTCCATCCTCAAATGCCATAGTCTGGTCTGTTGAGACTAACAATATGGAGATGCCAACATACCAATATCCACCTGAGCATGAGGAATCAAGTTCTGACTCATTTGTCCAGGGAAATGACATTTGGCAACCATCAATCCAGTATTCAGTTGTGAATGCCAAACCTGCAGGTTCTGCAGCAGTGTGGTCCATCAAAGGCAATGAAGTTGGGCAACCAACCACTCAGTACCCACCGGTGAATGCCAAACCTGCAGAGTTGCTTTTCAACAGCAACGACGTTACCAGCTCCACTACATATGACTCTCCAAGTAAACCCTCGCTTAAACATCTAGTGAGAGATTGGCCTTCATCTAGAAAATGGATGGACTTTGTGTTTTCCAATTCTTTTGATGATGACGACCTGGACTTTCAGCCACAAAATTTTGCTACGGTCGACAGAAGCTGGTTTCCTGTGTTGGCTGAAGAACAACGCACTCTTCCTCAAAGTCCCAAGAGCTTTATTGTCCGCTCCAAGAATGGCTACAAACGTGGAAGGGTTGTCCACACCAAAACCTTCTACTCTACTGATTATGAGAAGCCAAAGATGGCGCCTGCTAAGGCAGCTGCTCAAAATGTTGAGGACAATGCCAAGGTATGTGCAAATGGTGCCTAAAACTAATGGTGGAATGTTTTTAAGAATGGCTTCTGATTATGTTTTTCTTTTGTTCAGACTCTCCTGCCTTGAGGAGATTCCCTTCTGTAAAATAAAATCAAATTTTAAATTAAAACCTTGTGGGATTTCTGTAAATGCCAAAAGCATGCTCCTGTGAAATATTGTACACATGCTGTTAAAAGTTTCAAATACTGCTGAGGCCTAAAATTCAGGTCACAAAGTGAAGCACCTGGCACAAACTACAATAAAACTTTTTTTATTTTAGTAAAAACACTTTTGAAAATGTCTATAGTGCTTTATCCCACAAGCCCTTAAATCAACACAAATTTCTACTAAATGAATTGGTTTATAACGTGGAACTTAACGGTACAATAATCCCTGTGGCCATTAACCCACTAAAATGAGACTGATGTCCTTGTCAGCTAAACTTTTGTATGAAAGCAGTTTATACAGTTGGTTATAGCGTCATCTGCTGGCCCACATTCAACTTTGCAACGCATAAAAATAAAGGGTCAGGTTTGAAATTCAGGAACTTTATACCGAATGCCTTTTATAGGCCTTAATATACTTTATATACACGTTGACAGACGTTTGCTATAGATAAGATTAATTTTAAACTGGCTTCAAATTCAAATGTAATGCAGCTAAAATTCTGTTCTGAAATGTCATGGCTGTACAGGTTTCATTACCCGTGAACGAGTTATTTTTGGGATCGAGGCAGTAAATTGGTCGGACCACGGATTAGACTAGTTGGTTTGTTTTCACGGAAACGGATGTGACGCAAAGCGAGGACGCTAAAGTTTGAAGTCGTTGAGCGGCCGAAGTTCGTACACAAGACAATTCCCTGTCCAGGTCGGGTGTTAATTGTTCCAATGGTGGCGTACTAGGGTTTTTAGCTCGCTATTCTGTTTGTGAAAATGAGGGGTGGAGGCAACACAAAACAA
This sequence comes from Millerichthys robustus, assembly GCA_034783495.1. Classification (NCBI taxonomy): domain Eukaryota; kingdom Metazoa; phylum Chordata; class Actinopteri; order Cyprinodontiformes; family Rivulidae; genus Millerichthys; species Millerichthys robustus. Next base: position 8,357,691 of record JAVKLF010000021.1, read on the forward strand.
AAGCTAAAGATTAGCAAGGCTGACTCGTTATAGCTCGGCTAATGGTGAAGCTAGTCCTCCAGCAAATCAGTGCGTCGTCATGGCAACCCGGGAGCTTTTGCCTTGTTTTAATTCCAGGATTTTTCATGTCATGTCAAGTGATTTAGCAAGAATTAAACTCTACGTCGGTGTTAAACGTAGACGGCAGTTTTTTAACCCAACTTACGTCCTGTTGTTGGCTTGTTCTCTGTTTTTAAAATTTCACCATCAGGTCACAATATGAAGAAACGCGAGGACTCATGGGAAAGGCTAGACTTTGAGTTTGACCATTTTCTCCTAGACATGAAACCGTATGTGCTTCAACATCCCAATAAAGCAGGTGAGGTTTAATGAAGTCAAGCACTGACAAGAATCAAAACTCAAACGTATCTGCAGCTAACTACCTGATGTCAGCATGGTTTGTTGAAATTCTTAGAAATACTGAAACAAGAGCAAATAAGCTAATGCTCAGTGCAGCGCTGCACAATCTGGTCACAACGGTTTAAGAAGAAAAAGGCAGCCTGTGTCAACATCCCTGTGTTATAGCTTCTTTATACACAGCGAAATGTGTTATGCACATGACAACCCAAAATATTGTTTCTCAAAATAGTTGAATACTTTATAAAATCAGTCACTAAAAACGTTTATTATAGAAATGTTTGCCTACTGAAAAGTAGGCTGCATATGGAGATGGTGTATAAACCATCAGTGTGGCGTGGCATGGTGGGGTGTTGAGGCAGTCAGGCTGTGGATCTGACGAGGTTTTATGGAAACTTTAAAGTTCAGCTTATCTGCTGTTTTGGCACTGGTATTTGTCATCTTCCCCTTGACAAATCTCTGTGGATTCTCAGTGCGGTTTAGGGCAAGCCAGTTTGCAGGCCACCAACAGTTAAAGTGTTACTAAAGCGTACAACTGGAAAGTAATATTTCTCATGTTCTGCTTTAATAGGTAATATAATGTGATGTTTGTCAAAAAGCAGTAACAAGATACCATTTACTTGTTACCTCATGTCAGAACGCCAGCGTTGTGCCACATGGATAAAGAAGCTATGTGACCCAGCTGCATGTGGTTCAGGTCTGTCGGGTCGAAAAAACCGCAACTTGTATGCCCGCTTGCTCCTTCACATGCTCAAAAGAGGTGTCCTGGAGGGGCCGTTCACTAGCAAACCAGAACCTGGGAGCCTCAAAACACTCCCTACCTACATGGTAAGACTGATCTCAATAATAAACTAGAAATAATATAGTTTTGTAACAATTTTTGTACTGTTAATTGAGTTTATAGTGGTAGTCAGATTTACTTTGCATTAACAAACTTAATGTAGAAGCAGTGCCATACTATACATATCTGCATGAACACACATTTTTAAACTATTATCATGATGAATTTGAATAAATTTGGCATTTTAGTCGATCTACTTTGACGAGCCACTGTGTGGTCGATCTGGAGAGCACAGCAGCAGAGGTCTGCCTGACTGGGTGACAGGAGAGATGAGTGGATTTTCTGAGGACAGTTTGGCCATGGATCAATTCAAGGACAAACCCAGTTCTACACCAGTTACAGCTCACCACAGGTTTGTTTCACTCATAGCTACATGTGTTTAAACATTAATTAATCTCTTTAAACACGGTCAAAACAAAAGGAGTTTTAGAGCAAACTGTCTCTACAACTATAACCAAAGCAGTTACTGTGTAAAACTAAAATTTGGTGAGGAAGTAGCTGATATGGATTCTCATTTCTTGCTCCAAGCACTAACACATCTCGAGAGATCTCGTAGAATTGCACGAGGATCTACAAAACATTTAGAAGACTGGAGCAAAATGAATAGTACTACTCTAATCTAAAACTCTTGCATGAAATACGACATGAACTTCTTGCACTTTTTCACTATTTTGTGGGTTTCTAATTTTTGTTATCCTAACAATGACAATAAAAATTCGGATTTTGATTCTGATTCTAATCCGATGAAATGTATTACTTTGTATGGAATAAAGGTGTGTGGAAGAAAATAAGTAGTTTTCCCTTTTTTAGGCAGTGACTTGTCTTCTGAGATGTTTACTCTGATTGATAAGGTGTTTGTCAGAGCATTCTGCCTAAAGAAATTCCTACCAGACTAAAATCATTAACTGTACTGTGAACCGAGATACATTTAGCTTTTCTGACTGATTGCCTATAGTATTTACTGAGAAGCACTATCTGTGAAACCAAAGACATTGCCTAGTTCTTGCATCAGTCTGCATGAGCTGTCCATTCAAAGAGTTTTCAAAGAGAAATAAGTTCAAAACAGCCTGAGAGGATAAGGAACATTTCATACACCCCTACTTACTCTCTGTTCCTTTTCTCTTCACAATTCCTACTTGTTGAGTTTGTGTTGTAACCCCACAGAGCAGAGGAGGCAAATAATGAACTCATTTGGTTTCTGTTGCTCTTTGTACATGAGTCAAATACTCCAAAAATCTATTTTTTTACTTAAATTTGAGATGCTTTCTTATTAAGATGTCCTTTACTGGAGCAGACAACCATGTGTGTAGCATGCAAAGTTAACATCATTTACTAAATCATCATCTTAACATGCTCAGGGATATTTATTTTTTCTGCCGGCAGTTCAGAAGCTCAACAAAGTGATGTCATTAATGGTTCATTTTTTTAAAATTCCAATTAAGGAGGAGAGGCAATTCAGAGCCCAGTGGCTTTGTATGCTCATTAGCATAATAAAAAGAAAGCACTGTGGTAGGGAGAGCTTAATATACACCAGGGCACTGCATAAGAGCGTACAACCCCACCGCTGCCATACTTAATCCAAAAGTTTCTGAAGGCTGTGAAATTATGTCATCATGATTAGGCGCAGCGGTGCTTAGTGCTGTCACCTCACAGAAAGATTGTTAGAGACTATAAATAAGCCTGCTGCAGCCTCACTGTGTGGTATTTGAACATTTCTCTTCTTGGACCCTAAAACAACCAAGTTACACGAGTTAGATTAGAACTAAAGAGTGTCTCAGAAATCTTTCCAAACCACCTACTTTGACTCCAACCTAGACCTTCAGTTTCCTAACCCACTAACAGATATGCAAGTAACTTAATTGATGGATAGATAGAATAGTAACTTTGTCTCGTATTTTTTACTTTGCACACAACTTTTTTTTGTCATTCAGGCTGTGAGAAGCAGTTTGCTGAGTCCCATTGTGTCTGACTAGGTTGAGACTGTGAAGAATGCATGGATCATAGATGAACATCCTGATGGATAAAATTAGCTGCGCTAAGAGTCCTTTTATGTGCTTGTTCCTTTCAGGCCTGTGCAGAACAGCAATATTTATACTGAGATTAAATTATTTGCAGGTATTTATTAATTAGGTGACTTCTGAAGGTAAATGGTTGCTGTGGAGTTTATTTGGGGGTATCAGGGTAAAAAGGGTTGAATTCAAATGAGTGCCACACTTTTCAGGCTGTTATTTATAAAAGTAAAAGTTCAAGGTACTCTGTCAGAATCTGAATGCAAATGTGAATATATTTTCTGATGTTTTAAAATGCAAATTCAGCATTACACAGAGGTATTTTTGTTGTAATGTTTGTATATTTTCTTTTTCATTTATAACACTTGTCCTGTTCACAAGAAATAAAAAAAACATTTACTGTAGAGTTGGTATTTCCCAATCCAGCCACAAGATGGAACTACTGCTTTGGCTGTAGCAGCTGTTTATGCAGAGGACTTCTTGAGCTAAAACATCTTTTGTGATTTGTTTATGTCCACTCCAGCTTTAACCTTGTGTTGAGACAAGACAGATAATGATAAAACCCTGACAGAGTGTGTGTGTGGAAGTTCTGACAGGATCCTGTAAACTGGCCTTTATTTCCTAGAAAGTAATTTATATTTTCCAAATCCTGTAGTCTTTCTTTCAGTTTCTGCTAGTCTTTTCACTCCATGTTTTTTTTTTATGACTGTCTTTCATTTGTGTGCTTTCCATGCACATATGAAAACTCTTAGCCCCCTCCACCTACCCACACTCTCTTCAACTTTTTTTTCTCTCAGAGTAAGTGTGTGACAGTAACATTGTATTTGCAGTTGTGCAAGTTGTTTATGTTGACGTAAATGCCTCACATCCTTCTCTCAAAGGCCAGTTTTTCCACTGATTTGTCCTTCACTTAGTATTGGCTTATGGTTAAAAGGTGTGCAGGGTCATGGAGGTGATTGTATTCCAAGGTCAGACTATTTTCCTGGGGGTGTTCAAGGCTCAGACCTGGACCTGCTGGCTCTGCACCTGGAGGTCAGGCTGGAGTTTGGATGTCAGGTTGCTTTAATCAGTAGAGCTGCAGCTTCTGAGGCTTTTTGTAGTGGAGTTCTCTTTGTGTGTGTGTGTGTGTGTGTGTGTGTGTGTGTGTTGCTGTGGCCTGACTTGCCACTGCTTTGATCTGTGAGCCTCCGACCCCAGACACATCTGATTCAATTAACTTCATCCACCTGTTGACTTAGAGGCCCAAAATTGTGAAGTTTGCCCCTCCTGTTAAAGTTTCATAGTTGCTTGTGTGTGTGTGAGTAGAGAAAAATACAGACCATCTTACCCCTGCAATACTTTAAGAGTTGTGTTATAAATTTATGCTAAGAAATAATTACAGGACTAAAATAAAATTTATAGTAATGGATGTTAAAATAAGGAAAAAACGTAAACGAGAGGAAAGAAAATACCATAGGTTCGGTATAAGAGTGGAAACGGTGCCCTCTAGAATCGAATGTAATGTCGTGATAGACGGCCCTTTTTTCTTTCACTGTGATTCCAATTTCTTGGTTTTTCTAGTCTTCATTCATTTAATCAGCACAAGTGGGTTAATAATGTCTCATGTGCTTGCACCTAATGAGATTGTTAGTTCATTTATGCCCTTCAGAGTGTGGATGTGCGTGTACAACGTGACAGACACCGTCAAAATGAGAAGTATAAGGGTGTCTGTCTGCACACATGTCAGTTAATATCAAAAGTTTTCCTGTAAAGCTGTTTTTTTTAAATACCATGACAGATGTGATGAGAAGCAGTCATGGACGCATGTGATTATGAACAAATGATTCAAGTCACAGACTGGTTCTCCATGTGTTGTGCACGGAAACAGTGAAGTATGGCAGAGACATTTATTGTTCAGATGGGATGAATTGCAGACCACAAACCATGCAACCATTGCCAGATGTTGATCTCTGCAAACGTCAAGGCTGGCCGCCGATGCAAGCACGTCCAAATGCTAAGAAGGAAACACGAGCACAGCAGGGAAATATGCCTTTGTGTGCTGTAGGTTAAATTATTGCACTTCTGTTTGTGTAATTGTTTCTCTTCCAGGAGAACGCTATATGCAGAGAATCAACTTATGTCCTCCAGTTCACTCAACCAGCCGCCCAGACAAGACGCCAGAATGGTTAGTTTATCAACACACTGCCAGCTGCACCTCTGGACTTCAACAAATGTAGCTATTTCATTTATTGATTAGAAATATAGTTTTAATTACACAATAAAAGATTCACAGTAAACCTTGTGCCAAATTGAAAAGTAGAGAATTTTAGTGCTTCAAAGAAAAGACAAAAATAAGAGCTTTTGTTTGTGATCGTAGTGCATTTGGCCATAACTTCAAATCACAAGAGACACCTGGCTCAAATTAATGCAGACTAAACTCAAGGTTTCTTCCTAATACATCTTAAGCGGACTGTTGAAGTCTTTTGAAGTGTGGTTCTGTGAAAAGGTTATGAACTATTAATGTCTTAACTCAGGGGTGGGCATTCATGGTCCTTGAGGGCTGCTACCATGCATGTTTTACTTATTTCCCTGCTACAACACACCTGAGGGGGTGATTACATTACTTGTTCAAATTGTGCAATAACCTTTTGTGGATAGCTTATTGAAATGGCATGGGGCTGGAAAAACTGTTGACTTTTCACTCTACTGACGAGCTAATAGTTAGTCAGAGCGAGGCCAAGACCAGTGTGGACCACTGCTTCTCATTCCAGTTCCAAAAATTTCAAAATGGTATATGCAAACACTAATTAAATCTTTACATAATTATTTACATAAAATCCTGTTTATTTGCAACTACACATAGCAGCAGCTAGCTGAACTATCTACAACAGGTACGATATTAATTGTTCATAGATTTTCCTCAGAACACCACTTCAGAGATGTAATAATTTACTCTGAGACAGTTTTTAGAGAGGTGATGATGTAATATATATAATAATGTAATTTTTTTCTTTTCTTGTTTTTGCCCTTGATGCTACTTTGTTCCCCCTTCTCAGTTGCATGGTGTGTTAAAACCAAATGTGTCTTCCGATGAGAGTGACCTGGAGGTTCGTCTCAACAGCTGGAACCTGGGGGTAAGTCCAGGGTCACATCTTGAGCTTCAGGGTTACTTGCAATTGTCAGCATGCTGCACCTTACTGAGGGGCCTGTGCTTCTGAAAAGTTCACAAATAAATCCACAAGAGCAAAAGTAAAAATTTGTGTGACAAACCTCTCGAAATTATCAGAGTTGTCATATCCGTCTCAAATCCTTCCTAATTCTGAATGTCCAGGTCTAAAATCCATGTCCATTATAAATACTAATTATTTAAAAAGTGGTCCATATCTGCCCATCTATATTTCAAAAGTGTAATCAAGTAGATTAATTAATACATTTATGGATGACTGCCAAGGTAAAAAGTGGGTCAAGGAAATGTGGGCAATAAAATATTGCACATGGCCTATCATAAAGATTTGCAAGCCCAACACATAAACAAAACAATATATATATATAAAGCAAATGGTTTGCTTGTCCCAAACACTTAGGCGCTTTTCCACCGACCCGGTTCCACCCCACACCACACCACACCACACCAGTTTTCAGCGTTTCCACTGCGGTT
>JAVKLF010000021.1:8364644-8382825 GCA_034783495.1 Millerichthys robustus
GGAAAACCACCAGGGCCGGTGTGGTGCCGTGTAGTGTGGTGCGGTGTGGAGCCGTTCTTGTCGGTGGAAAAGCGCCTTTAGAATTCTTATTCACTTAGAATCCCCTATTTTCTCACAAGTTTGAGTCTCCAACTCATCTCCAACAGTTGGAGCTCAGTGACATTTTATCCTGACGTGGTTATTCCTGCAGAAATATTGTAATATTCCTGCTTGAAGTGCCCCAGGCTGTACTGGAGGTGCTACAGTTAACTCCTGCTGCTGCCTCTAACTTGTTTACAAAACAATTCTGTGTCAAAACCTGTTAAATGTGAAACTGACAGTGATGTAAAGGTTCACAAAATAGTATTCTCATGATCCGTTGAAACATTTTTAAACTCACATTTGTCTTAAGATAGTAGCAGCCTGCTTTGTTCTTGGCTTTGCTTGGACTAGCCTTTAGCTCATCAATCTGATCAAAATGGCTCAGTGTTCCTTCTAACTGAAGTAGTTCAGTTATTTAAATAGGGTAAGAAAATAAAGGTTCATAACATTTCCACTGAATTGCTTATTAAGAGTACTTCACTACTAAAGTGCCCCGACGCTATAGTACTGATCTTGTTGGCCGATTGTGCTTTTAGCAGTAAATGATGGGTCTCTAGAATACGGACTGAAGCCCCCTTAACCACAGCAGTGCAGTGGTTCTTAGTTACTGCTTATAAACTTCAGAAAAAATGATGAAAACAAACCCTTTCACTCACATGCTTTTGATGTCTTCTCCTTTTGGTATTTTACTTCTATGGTAGTACGTGAGGGTTGTGTAAACTGTGGAACGGAGGATGAGTGCACCTGTTTTATCTTCTCTATCTGGAGTGCTCCAGGTCAGAGTTTGATAAGCAACCTGCCCCCATGTCTTTTACGTCTTATCTTCTTACCTGCATGACCCCGACTCTGTCTTTCTCTCTTTTATTTGTCCACTTCTGACTTTCTCCTACAACACCTACACGTTGGTATTTTTGCTGAACCCCCTCTGCTCCACTTCTTCAACTCTTTCTTGGTTTATTTTTTGTTCTGTCTCTCCTCTTTGTCCATGCTTCTTTGACCCTCTCCTCTCTCTGCTCGCCTGTTCTCTCCCAGTCTTTGAGAAATCTGAGGAATCTATCAGCAGACGTGAAGCCATGCACCGCACCACTCTGCTCTCCTCTGTGTTGAAACTCCGATAAGAGGCATTGCTTGGCAACCCTCCCCCAAGCCTGCATCTTTCAAATCAACAGATGTTCCTTCACACACAAACACACCCGCACACATAAACCCTCAAGTTTTTTAGATGCTCTGCTTCAAAGTGCCCAGCTCCTGCGGAATTTCAGCACAGCCAAGCTTTACTCTAACTGGAACACCTCCTGCTTTCATTTCCATGTTTTGAAGCCGTCTATATTGGTTTGTCGTTCGTTTTTCCTCTAATGAAATGGAAGCAACATGGTGTCTGTCCTTCATACAGAATAAATGGTAGAAGTTATTGCAAAAGATAAAACCTGAATTATTTGGTTGGTGTGGTTTCCTTGTTGGAATGTAAAGTTTAACCTATAATAGGAGTTGAATAATACAGTTGAGCAAACTGTTTGTGTCCTGGGCAAAAAAAAGACAAAACCCAAGTTTTATGTTCAGCCTCAAACCAAACCTCTTGGCTTATACATCTGGGACTTAAAGGATTCAATAGGCAGACAGTTTGCTCAGTACTAGTCGGTGTGCGCGTTTGATCGTAGAGCCTGTTCCTTGTGATTGTTCCTTTTATGCAATCATCATCCAGTTCTGTCAGTGACGCAGGACTCTGTGCCAACAGTGAGTCTGGACAAACATGCGCTCAGAGGAGCGTGTGCGTGTGGGCACACAGAAAATACTGCGTGCACAGCCATACGTATGCATCAAGTCCAAGTTTAGTATCACCCCATGCCAATATCACACCACAGCATTTAGTCTACATGTCTCTGTTGCCCTGTGGGCAGTGCTCAATCAAATCTGATGACTAGGCTGCCTGTTTGTACATAGTTCTCAGCCACTGCACAAGTTTAGAAAAATATTGATTGTTTCATCACCTCAAACATTTTCCTCTCCTTTTTATGCTAAATTTAAATCAGTTCATCACTTATTACTGCATGTAGTTTTGCTGTTAAAAAAATTAGTTTTTCCTCCATGAGGCTTTGCATATATTACTAAAATAACTCAAACTTCAATGTTTTTTGTAAAAGACCAACGAGATGTCAGCAAACAAGATCTCCTCTAAGTTTTTACCTGTGTGTGGAGTTGGCATAAAGGCAGAGCTCCTTTTACACAGTTTTCCTATCACTCTTTAACCCTGCAGCAACAAATTGAGACTGTTTTCTGTTGCTGTACGTAGTTTAGTCCCAAGCTCCAATACATTCTAGCTAGTTCTGTGTGGATAGTACCTTCTCACATTAAATCCCTATAAATAAGCACTAAAATCTCACTTTAGCCTCTTCTCCCATTAATGTCCATGTTGAGAAAATTAGCAGGGCAAGTGTTTACTGCATGTCACTTTTACTTTGAAAAGTTGAAATCTTGCTGCTATTTTTCAGCTGCACGGCATCAGAGAAAAGGGCTCTCTGATGGAGTGAGTTTATAAGAAAGCAATGGGGTCATAAGCAAGCATCAGAAGCCAAACAGCAGGTTGTCAACAGATATTTTTACAGTTTGTGTCACAGTTAGTGAGCTGTGTTGATGTAATGTTGCTATGTCACGTGGACCGTGACTCGCCGACTTTCAGGTGGTTAAGCGGCTTGCTTTTTTTCCAGTCTGTTATGTTTTATATTATAATCAAAGAACGCACTGTGTCAGTGTTTTCCAGGGATGTATTCACATTTGTTTCCATGTGACAGTAAACAGGGTGGATAGCTTACAGATTAGCGGCCCTTAGTGTTGACAAAAGAGACAGCAAAAAGAGTTTGAGAGCGGAAGCAGGGCTGACCACACATACAAAAGGCCTTGAAGTTGTGCAATGATTCTCTCTCTAAACAGACGTGAGTTGACAGAAGAAACTCCAGCTACAAAACTGGACTTTGATATGCTTCCCACATTGTTTACAGCAAACTCGGGGCGAATAATAGATTCTGCGAAGTTTTAAGGTTTTGTTAGGAGCGGAATAGGGAAATAGAGAGGTCTGAAGTTTTTCTGTTTACTCTTTCAGATTGAAAACCCCAGGTATTTGAGAGAGAAGCCCATTCCCTTGTCTCCAGTAAGTTGTCACGGGCTCTTTTGTGGTTTATTTATTGTTGCTTAGATAAAAGTGATGCCTCTGAGCTGCTCAATCCTCTCGTCAGCTAATTTTTCACTCCTTTGTCTTCATAGATTTCGACAACAAGCTTTGAGAGGAATTGCACCTTTGCCAATGATCATGACCCACAAAGTAAAGAGGTATGCAGCTGAATGGAAGCTTCAGGGCAGCCTAAACAAAACTAAAAGCTTTTGTTTTTGTGAATCATGATTTCTAAATAAATGTTATTTTCTTTCCATATCTAAAGGCAGTAGTAGAAGGTATTTATAAGACAGTTATTCATATGCATTCTAGCAAGCCTTAAATCCTCTCCTCTTACTACTGAGTATGCCCAGCATTTATATGAAAACAAATGTGGAACATAGACAGAAAACAAATCTCCTCTGGCATTAGAAACCCCCACAGCCATTTACAAACATCCATGTACATGGATTGGATTGTTAAAATGGCTAAGGCTTCTTGGAAGACAAAAATAATACCAGCTCCTTTTTTCCCTTTCTCGTATGTGGATTTAAGCAGAAAATCCTATCCTGAAAGCATGCTTTGAAGTCCCTTCTGCCCCTCCCCTTCTCTCCCAAACCACCAGTCATTCTTTCTATCGTGCACCTTAAACGCAGTGTTAAATATAAAACTGAGCATGACTCCTCTGTAATTGTCGTGGCTTTCACAGCCGCCGCAGTCAGTTTGACAGCTTCACTGTGAAGAATAGGACAAAATATGGGATTGAGGGGAAGAAAGACATGACATCTTCAACAATAATCGTCTGGTTTGTTGACCGCTGTGCTATAAGACAATCTGTGTACACATTTCCCAAATCAGGCAATATATCTGTAGGCTGATGTAATTCAGTAAGTCCAATACGGACGCATTAAAGCAACAACTTATGCTATTTGATCTTATCTCAAGTTAGCAGACCAACTCAGTGGGCTTGTTTCACGGGAATATACACTACACACACACCTTCTCTAAGGTACGCCTGTGTAGTCTGATGCTGTCCAATAAGTTATTCCTGCTACAAATTGTTCTGTCTGAAGGTTATGTTTATCAGATTTGTTATCTTGTCAAAGAGCATTGATAGGCTTTTAGTGCTCGGTTTGGTGGTCGATACATAAAGTTCAGCTCTGATGTGGAGCCGTACTGAAGAGTAAGAGCTGAAAAATGTGTGAGCATAAATTAAAAGACAGAGCACTGAAAAATCTGTGGCTAAATATCGCTGCCTTAAGCTATAATTTCATAAGCAGCTATAAATTATTAACAGCAGTGGTAATATGCTTTAGGAATGCAAAATGAAGTTGCTGTAACAACATTGTCTGTCTGCTTGGACCTACCAAAGAGGATTTTATGTTGTATTGTTCAACAGCGTCAATGTTTACATTGTTCAGCAGGACGTTACGGCCTCAGGGCATGCCTTGTAAGAGAGCCTTCTGGTAGCAACAGTCCATCTCCACTAAAGCATGGTTGGTTTGTCTCGGTATGCAGGAAAAGCAACATGACATCTTATATGTGTCGTGTGTTATTAAGCTGATGGAAGCTTAACAAACATCCTGTTTCAGTTCAGGCTCATTCTCCCACTAGTTTGACAGCAGTGCAGAGTGCGTTTTTCCAATGGTAAAATGAGTGACATCTTGGAAACTTAACTGCAAGCTATAAGAGTCACTTATTTTACATGAGCGTGCCTGCTTATGGGTGAGAATGTCTTGCAGAAGCAGTAAAGTCCTGCTAATCCTAGAGCACACACTAAAAGTGCTTAGTGTTAGGAGGGCTGAGCTTTTATTTGAAAATTCAATTAAATTGTGACTGATGAGTCAGTTTTAGCTCAGCACAGGCCCACGGCTAGTGATTACTGAAGATAGTGTCAGGATGATTAAATCACACAGCCTTTCTCTCAGAGTTTGTGTGTACAAGCCGTCTCTAAGTGTTTCCCATGGTACCTGACCTGAGGGATAGTTGGCAGCAGTTGTGTAAATGAGTGTGTTTGTGCCAAACAGTCACGGTCTAATGGTCGCAAGTCCGTGACAAGGGATCAGACCTCTATGCTTTCTGATGGCATAATGATGCAGTCTCTCTAATCTAAGCATCCTCTGGGATGGAGCTTGAGCTCTGAGCCTGTGATTTAGAGGGCCATGGCCTGCCTTATCTGATCGCTTTTGAAAGCTAAAAAAGAGTAACCTTGTGAGTCTCAGTAGTTTTAAAGGGGACTAGTTCTGCAGTTGGCTTTCAAGATGGTGCTTCAGGCTGGGAGCCATAAGGGATTTGCAGTGTTTCATAATACTAAAGTTACTATTTCAAACATGTCTACCCAGTTCTCAATTTCTTTTTTTCTATTTTTGTTTTAAAGAATTTGAATGCTAGTCGCTTTCGCTCCTTGTTCAAAAGAAACATTTTCCAAAATCTATGAGAATATATTTTTCCTACCTCAGAGAAAACATTTTAGTCAAAGTTTTATGCAGCCTTTTTATCTGGACTTTTTGTTAGAGTGTGGAAATGGCGTCTAGCTGTTCCTCAGCAGATAACTCAGTGTCATATGCTGACTATCCCACAGCATCTGTGGTTTCTGAGGATTAAAGACACATCAGGGCATCCTACATCTCAAGCAGGAAGAAGGAAATACACACATGCTTCTTTTTCAGAGCTCAAACATTTAGCAGAGAATTTGTGAATCTATCCTCCTGAGGAAGCAGATCTTGACCCCCACTCCGATTTTGAGAGCAGAAGAATCAAAAATTTTTGTCTTCTGCTCACATTCCTGCTCTCGCATATCCCCCTGTAACCCCCATCCTTCCCTCCCTAGCTCTCATCCTCTCAAATGCAAGGTGTCAAAAAACATGGCATCTTACAGCGCTCTCTTCAGCTCAGGAGCAGAGAAAAGGGGAAAAGCTGTACCACCCAGTTGGGCTGATTGAAGACATCTCAGAAGCCTTAGGTGTACGACATCCCTCCTCCTCCTCCCTTCACGACGCCTTTTATAAACAAGTTTCAAATACCACTGATCTAGTTTGACAAACTTTCTCCAAAGAGCATTTGAAGAGAGGATAAGAAAGTGACACCCCCACATGATTTATTATTTTTTTCTTTTCCTTTTTTTGTAGACACCGGCAGAATCAGGTCTCTCTACTTACTCTTTAGCTTTTCAATCACTGCCATCTCTCTCTCTCTTCTTCCCCTGTCTGTCTCTTGCTTCTTTTTGACTTTTTCCTTTTTGACTCTGACAGGTCTCCCGTGGTCCCCTCAATTGCACAAGAAATGGTGGTAAATCACGAAAAAGACAGAGAAGAAAGGGCAGAATACTTAACAGAGCTTTGTCAAGGATACAGTCTGAATGTAGCTCAAGTGCTGTAATGAGGAGAGGCATCCAGATGGCAATTTATGCATTTTAGTTGGCCTTTTTTAGTAAGCTTAGGATGTGAGGGGAATTGCTCACTTCTGAACAAAACTTAAACTCTTAAGTTTTATTGATTTCACCTTTTCAGTTGCAGAACATGGCTACATTTTCTTCTCCTCCTGTAATCTTCACTACACTGTTGATATCTGTATTGAATTGGATTAGGTTATGTACTTAAATACAACGTTGTGATAAAAATCAAGCAAGTGAGACTGGAAAACCTACAGTGTATATTTTGTATGCCAGGGCCTACAATAGAACAACCAAGCAATAGAAAGGAATACAAATGAGGCATTTCCCAAAAAAAATAAACACCCTTCGAGAAAGCAGACACATCTACAGCAGCCATGGTCAAAAGATCAGTTTAAACCAAAAACAGACAAACTGTTGCATCAGTGAGAGACTGAAACACGTGACCTGGTCTTTGCTGCAGTGCACACATCTTCAGATTGTATTTTCTGTGGCAACAGCCCCCACCTGTGACATAGCAATTGAAATCAATTTTTTTATCCAGATAAAACATGATTTGCTTTGATATTTGCCAAGAGAGGAGGTCTAATGAGATTTTGCTGTGCCAAGTAATGTTTAGGGAATTTTTCTGCTTAATGGTTTTGATGACTAGAACAAGTGAGATCTAGCCTCAGGATGTTGTTAACCACTGACGTGAGCACACACTCACACATTTTCAAAGGAGGAACATTGTCACTCTGCTGCAGGTTTGATTAACACACCAGAACAAATACTGACTGAACATAAGTGGTGACTTCAAAGCAACAACCATTTTTGTTCCTGTCAAAGGTTTTTTGTGTGTCTCCATGTGTTGTGTGTTTGTGGGAGAAAATGTCTTCTAAGCAAACTAATTAGAGACAGCAGCATTAAAAAAGGAAAAATAACTTTTTTTAAAGATCAAATGAAAACATGGAAGTGATGGAAGGTGACAAAAATGCTTATAGTAGGATTTAGAAACCAATACAGTCTTGACTCAGTTATTGTCATAATCAGCTAAACATATGGCAGTAATGATAAACAAAGTCAGAAGTCTCAAAATGTCACTTATTAAAAGGTTCTGCTGGTGTGAAGATCCAGTACCATTTTTGACATGCTTTGGTTTGGATGCTGAGGATTTTGAATGTGAATAGTTAATTGTTTTTTCAGCAATCGGCTAAACAAAACTAATATCTCCGAACCCTGACAAACTCCAAAAGAAGTTATAATTCAGTATTTTTCCAGAAATTGGGCTAAAATTTGGTGTGGTTGTAGCTGTGAGTCATCCCCATCATATAGTCTGAGAGCTTTAAGATAGTTCAACATATTTTTCTAAAACTTTGGCATTTATTTATTTAGAACCTGTAAACAACTGAAATAAATTTCTCATATTTTCATTTCAACCCTACAAAAGGTTCCCTTATTTTTCAAATGTGTTGTTTTCTGACAGAAAATTTTTTCGATTTATGGTCTTTGGATATTAGGACTCTGAGAAGAAAAATATTCAGTTTTTTCTGTTTTCAAACCAGTTGTTAATGTGCTTGACTGAAAAATGGTTCACACTAGATTAGCTTTTCATTTAGCAAAAATAAGTAAATTCTTTTAGCATTTATTGTTGAGACAAAAAAATAGTTGACACACTGTGTTGCTAGATAACGAATCATTTTTGCTCCATAACATCACGTACTAAACCAGAATGCGTGAAAGTGTTGCTAATGTTGTGTGTGACATTTGGCTGTGGGTGTTTTTCAGACTGAGATGAAGATTAAAGTGTTGGAGGCAAAGCACCAGGAAGAGAATCTGAGGATGCAGCAGAGACACGATGCAGATGTTGAAAAGGCAAGAATGAAAACAATGAGAGAACAGTGCAACTGTATATTTTAACCATTCCCATTGTGTTGTTGAAAACCGTAAGTCATAGTTTATGAATATAAAATGTTTGAAAATGCGGATTCAAACATTGAATTGAATATGGTTTGTCATTTTAATTTCACCTTTATCTTCATGACGTCAAGTTAAAGAGTTGCGAGGAAATTATGTATCATATAAGATACGAAACCCTGATAATTTTTTCTATATGAACAGCATCTAAACTCACAAGCTTGTGAACTCATAATGTCTGTTTATCTCATGATACAGTAACTACCATTGATTTTGATGCTCTTTGGTAACATGAAAAGTAAAAGAATATTTCTCTTTACTTATTTTCAAAGCTGCATGTCAGCTGGTGAAAGCAGCTGTGAAGCTGCTTTATTTCACATCAGGTGCCCATCAGTTGGGTTTGCAGATCAGATGTGGAATCTGTCACATCCTCACTTTGACTTTCCTTGGCTGCTGCAGAAGCTCCTAATAAAACAAAAGGAAATGGTGATCGATTCTCTTTCCACCTCAAGATGCTCGTTGTGTCCTTGTGTTTAACAGGAGGCAGGATGATAGCTTACTTTATTTTATGCTTTTCGTCAGATCGCAAGTTGTCCTCTTAAATTTATACAAATGTATATATATATATATATATATATATATATATATATATATTGACTTATATGGCTTTGAAAAAATATAGTTTTAAAAGTTGCACTTTGATATGCCTAATGGATAATGACGATGTAGATTTATTTGCAATTTATTCACTTTTGAATATAGTGTAGGCTGAAAAGGGAGGATTGATAGTTGTTGACTTGTTGTGGCAGATAAGTCTACTTTTCTTATCACTGGAGGATTAGTTTATAATTTACTTTTTATTAGTTATGTTTTTTTGTTTTGTTCACTGGTTAAAGCTTTGGCTTGCCAAGCTGGGCTACACCATGCCTCATAAAGATAAACTAGGCATCCTAAAAGCTGACATTTCACACCATCTAGTCCACTCTCCATAGACCTGACGCTGTGACATCACCTTGTCTGGCAAACCCTAAAAAGACAAAAATCTCTTTGGGGTGGTGAAAAGGGGGAAAATGGGTTATCTCTAAATGTTTTGTGAACTTTGCTCCAGGCGCCCAATCGTCCTTTCATCTCCCCCATCCCATTCACACACAGATGATGACAGGCTGGGCTAATAAGTGACTTCATAGAGGTCTATGAGCAAACAACAACTCTGTTGTTTTTTGGTTATTTCATGCAGAAAACCAGAGCAACCCATTGAGTTCCACTAGTTTATCCAGTGTTTTATATATGCATGCTTAAAAACAGATGATCGATCTTGTGCCAAAAAATGTAGTCGTTCCAGAGCTTTCCGAAGAAACCCTGAATTTGACCATCTGAGAAAAAGACGTGGCCAATCACACAACGTATACAATATGTGCATGTTACACACATATTTCAACTGAGAACAAGTGCTGCGAGCTTGGTAGGCTGTGTTTCTGTAACCGGAGCTGCAACTCTCCACCGCCTAATTTAACTAATTACGCCCAGATGGCAGCAGCAAGCAGATGCATTTACTTCATCACCTCAGCACAGGTGGTTCACTCTGCTGCCATTTTCCTCCGTTTGCCTGCAGTCTCCTAAGGAATGGATATGCATTAGAAGGAGGAGGTTTTCTCATGTCATGCAGGAATTTTCTGCACAGATGTCATCATAGAAAACAGCAACAACTCAGCTTAAAAACCCCCCACCATATTTATTCACCCTAATTGAAATAAATATATCTTTTAGATTTATTTTATACTAATTTATTGATACCCTTTGGTTTGTTACAGTAACATAAAAGCTGAAAAGTCTTGAGCCATAAAAAGGACAACAAAATTAAAAGTCAATCACTTTTTTTTTATTACGTTCTTTAGATACTGGACCGAAAAAATCGTGAAATCGAAGAGGTAAAGAGCCTGTACCGGACCAAGCAGAAAGAATCAGATGAGATGATCCGAAAGCTGGAAAAGAAAGGTGAGAGTTGATTGTGGGGTTCACTGGAAGGATGTTTATAAAAGTGTCTCTGAACACTCAGAGTAAAAAGCCCAGAAAGATACAATTCGGTGAGAGGCTGCTGGTGGAGACTGATGTTCTCCAGCTGTGCTGCTCAGTCAAGTTTAATCACATAATTTGTGGCTTTTTAAAAAAAAAGATTTTTTTTCCTACATATGTAAGCTCCTCTTGTCTAATGTTCGTTTTTATCTTACTCCATAAGTGCGTCATAGAAAAACCTAAATTTAGTTGCAAAACTTGTGGTTTTAAAAGAAAAACAATCTGTTTTGACACACATTTTCAAGCAGCTCATCAATGCAGACTTGTGCTCGTCGCTCTCTGCATGTTTATACCTCGAGGCAAGACTCGACTGCTTCCTAAGTGTTTGTGCCTTTACTCTCCCACAGTTCAAAGTTTGCTGCGGGAATCTCAGGTCATCTGTGAGAGCAAAGAGAAGCAGATAGCGGAGCTGAAGAAGATGTCGGATCAGAGCGCCGACTCTGTAAGAAACGAGTGGGAGAAGAAGGTGCGACACTTTAAAGCCCAACATTGTTTAAGGTGCTACAAGTCAGCAGGAAACTAATGTTTAATGTAAAACGCTTCACTGAAAAGCTCTAAAAACTATATTTCATTCACTATTTTGTAGACTGGTGAACCTCTGCCCATTTTGACCTCGGAGATACTCAGCCTTCCTTAAATATTCTCTCTTATTTTCAGTTCTTTTATTGACCTGTTGCCAAAAAAACTCAAGAGTTGCTTCTGTTTCCAATTCATACATCTTAGCTTTTACAATTTTAGTTGCCCCTGCTCCATCGCTTTTGAGATGTGTTGCCACTATTAAATTTAAAATTACCTGGTGCAGATTCTTAGTTAAACATTTAACATGTTTACTATGTTCCATTGTGAATACAATCATTGGGTTCAGTTTGTATTTACATTTTACACAATGTACCAACTTTTTTAGAATTGAGGATGCAGTTTCAAAGTAAATTAAACAAAGAGTTCAGGAAAAAAAAGATTGGTACTAATTGGCTTTCCCCTGCCCTCCCAGCTGCATGCTGCTGTGGCAGAAATGGAGCAAGAAAAGTTTGAAATGCAGAAGAAACACACTGAAAACATCCAGAAGCTGCTGGAAAACACCAACCAGAGACTGGCTAAGATGGAGTCTGAGTATAATGCCCGTGCACAGGCCACAGTAAGTACAGGGATACATGTGTAAGTGTTTAGCTACAATGAAGAGAATTAACTAACAGTATTTATTCAAGTATTCTACATAAGTCCCCTTTTTTTCCTGCAGTCCACTACAGTCCAAACATTTACTGTCTAACTTTCCTCTAGTTTTACATGATGGTTAAAAGCATTAAATGTTTAAATTCAACTCTCTTTATTGACATGTTTTAACAGCATTTATTTAACTTACCAAACAAAAAATTACAAACGAATGTTCAGCAATCTAATGCTTTATTTTTAAAAAATGAGTATATATTTCTTGTTCTTAATTGAACCTGCTTCAAACGAACCGCATTCAGGGCCACACCGAGCCAATTTAGATTCTCACACCCAATTCTTTTGTGCACCCCATATTTTTATTTGTTGTTTGTGAAAGACACGTCACATTTTACAGGGATGTACAGATAGGTACTCTGCACTGTTCAGCTCTAACTGTATACACTCATCACAAATCTAATAAGAAAACACTGACCTACCTTCTTTTTTATTGGCTTAAATGAAGGGAGGCATCCTTTAACATCTGGATGGGAGGGACTTCAAAATTTTCTGTCGTTGCTTTTAATGCCTTTGATCTTAGTCCTTATTAAATCTTACTCATTGCTATGATTGTCTTCAAAGATATACGCACACACACACACACACACACACACACACACACACACACACACACACACCTCTCAAATCTGCAGTGTCTTTGATGTTATATGAAAAGACTTTGGTTTCAAATAGGATGGTATACATTTCATTAACTGGAATCATCACCACCAGTCAAACATGCTGTTCTTTATATAGAATGCTATATAGACATTATATTTGTTTTATGTATGCTAGAAATATTATCTATATCAGCTTTTCATGTGTGTCACACCTATTTCTTCTGGCCTTAATCTGCCAACAGGCCTGTATTTAAAAGGCATCAAATACTAGATGGTGTGCAGCCAATGGTAAGACCCCCTTTTTAATAATTAAGGACAGACAAGGTCCAAAGGAATAAAATGAGCCCTTTTTCATTTGGAATTAGATGTCTTCCTGCTGTATTGTTGGCTTGAGCTCCAGACATACTGTGGACAGCAGTTTAAAGTGGACTTTCAGCAGCTGCAGCATCTCTTTGAGTCAGATTTAGTATCCGGGGCAAATAGGTCTCTGGTGATAATTTAGATTTAGTAGTTCTGTGGTTGACGCTTCAAAACTCCACTGATCTATTAGTCTATCAGGAGCAGAGCAAATCAGAGTGAAGTTGAAAAGAAAAGGACTTCTTGATATTCAGAAGTCTGTAATTTACGGTTGACCCACAACTTCTTTTTGAAAACAACATGGGGCTGATGTCCAGCCAAAACCAATAAGGAAGATATTTTGTATTTAATGTACCAATGAATAACATTTCAATATCCTTATAGAGATTAAATTAAAGAAGGCATGTGGCCAAAAAATCAACACTCCTTAGAATGGGCATTATTTAACTCATACTCATATTTCATTAACTGCTATTACACCCTTGGACAATATCTGTTGGAATAAAAAATAGACTTGTAGATAACATTTTTGATCAACTACGGTATATTTGACTGTAAAACACTATTTTAGTGAAAGTTTATCACCTCTCATTGAATCCTCTTTTTTTTTCTCGTGACTTGATTCTCCGACTAGAGTTTATTCAACATTATACATTCATGCACACAGCTTGGCGAGCCTAGGGAGATGGCTGTTGATGCAGGCTGCTTTCCAGTTGCTGGCCTTAGTCCACAAAAACTGTAAAGAGATGTCCTTCACACTAAATTACTTTACCGCTGAAACTTCAAAGACTTTATCTCTAAATCTTTAAAGGGGAGCAGAGCTCATGATGTAGCTTATATAATCTGCACGTCACCAAAAAAAGTAATTCTCTTTCTAAAACACCTAATTAGTGAACCTGATTTGGTCCCAACGAGCGCGTCCAGGTGTGCCCAGTCAAGCCTCAGTATGCAGACGCGCCTCTTCTCATCTACTGCCAGGGAGCCGAGTGTCAGCACGCGTCCCAGCACGACACAGAGCCCCTTGTTCCTTTTTCTTAACACCCCACGCTGCTGACACAAAGACAAGAATCCCTCTCGCCAGCCTTGATCGGCTCTGCTCCTGCATTCTTTTCAAACGCTCCCCTTCCCTCCTCCCTCGTCGTTCCACCTGCTGTCATCGCCAGCTTCTGTCAACATCTAGATCGACTAGCACGCTCCGTCTTTTAGCATCTCCTTTATCAACTTACCTGTGCCACGTCCCGTGCTGTTATATGTGCACACACAGAGACACATGTACATGCTGAGGGACAGTAGCGGACAAAAAGAGGTTTCTTTTTATTGAAAACAGCCAGAAGATGTTTTGATTGTTGCCTATATTTCAAATCTGAATCTGGTTGGACTTTTGAAGCACCTCAAATAAATTTAGAGTGGAAAAACTTAAGTTAAAACGAAATGCAGTCAAAGAATCACTTTTTATTGAAATTTAAAACATAATTTATAGTGTTGCTTTCCTGTACAATAAAATATTGTTTGTTTTTTAAAAATACCCATATGAAGCACATTACTTCTGGCAGCTTTTTATGTCTGCAACAGTGAAACATCAAGGGACTCCAATAAAATGTTTCCTGTGCTCTGTTTTCAAAGTGCTAACAGTTTTATTTATATAGTATTTGACAGTTCTATCATGCATGCCAGGTTAACTGTAAATATTGGTTTCACCCATTATGTGAACATTCCCAAACTTTTGTGAGTCATTTTTCTGTTATTAATTCAGATTAAAATGAAAAGAAACATTGTAAGAAAGAGGTGGAATATAAATAGAATATTAGAATAGTCATTTTATAACACAGTAGTTTCACAGTTTCTGTCAAAAGATTACATATTTTATTCATTTTCTGATGCAACATTAACAGATATTGTTGTGTTTAGTTTGGCAAACCTCTTTGATGTCATCTAATGCCTGTTCTTACGTTGATTTAGAGCTGTTTCATTTTGTGGTTTTTGCACATCCTTGTTGTCCAGGAGCAAACAATACATGAACTGGAGATGCGAGTGAGGCAGCAGTCGGTGGAGGTGGAAAAGTGCAACTCATTGCGTCAGAGAGTCACTCAGGAAAAGGCTCAGTTGGAGATCTACAATGCATCTCTCAATGCTGAACTGCAAGAGGCTAATAGACGGTATGGTGCTGTTTGACGTGTGAAATAAATACAGATGACAGACATACAGTGCTGACAAAACAGTACAAGCCCTTTAAAACTGCTTAATAAGCAATATTTCAAATGTATTATTACTGTGCATTTATTGCAGTTTCGAGACATTGTAAGAGTGACAACAATTTTGTAGGTCTAATCAAGCTGTTAATTGCGTGCAGGATCATGACGCTGCAGAAGGAGAAGAAGCAGCAGAGTGAGCAACATGAGCAGACATTACAGAAGCTTCAAGCCAAACATGAAACTGATATTAGTCACTTACATCAGGAACATGCTCTGTCCGCTGCTAAGGTTCATATTAACACCACATGTCCACACAGCTCTTCTCCAGAATTTACTGCTGATTCAAGGTATTTTTTTATGACATCCACTTTATCCTGCAGAACTGTGAGGTGGTAGAAGACTTGGAGAAGTCTGTGGCTCTGCTCAAGCAGCAGCTCCAGGACAGTGAGCATCGGAGGCACCAACAAGTCAGGGTATGGTTTTGTATAAAGTGTTTAGTTCAAACACTCTTTCTAGTGTCTGTGCTGCTCTTTGTCAATAACACTGTGCTGTGTTTCAGGATCAGGAGATAAAGTTTCAACAGGAGAAAGATGAACTACAGAACAGCTGTGAAAAAAAGGTCCGTCTATTAGATTGAAAACATTCAAACATGGGGCAAAATTAAACGAACGAATGAATGAAACTGAATATAATGTGTTTTTCTGACTGTCTCTTTCATGTACCAAGGCTAATGTCTAATTCCCTGTGCACTTTACTTTTGAAAAACTCATTAAAGTCAAAGAGCAGCTATAAAGTGCTGAACTCAGAGGTCATTGTTAATTAATCTGAGTTGGACCAGGTCAGTGAAAGCCAGATTTTTGGGGTAAAGATCAGGTTTAAAGACTGCGCTGCACCTGGGTCATCTTCAAAGTACCATATTGGTGGCAGCATCTGTGGGCCCTTTTACCTGAAACACCTGCAAAAACTTAGCAGGCATATGTGCTCTTTTTTCAGGTTCAGGGAGACTTTGAGTTAAGCCTCTCTCAGGAGTTTTGGGTTTGATGTCTGCTTCTTATTCTTTTCTTGTAATCAGCCAGTATTTTTCGTAAGTTCTGTTTTCTCCTGTTTCATCTCGCAATGTGACAGAAGGCAAGCAATACAAGAAAGTCTGTTGTTTATTTTATTCTTGATTTGCTCTGGAGAGATTTCTGTTCCCAGTCTCAACTAGACACGTAGGAGAGACCTTGGTTTTGTATTAAAAGCATGAGAATGCCACAAAAGGCTGCTGTAGATCCAGAGCGAGAGACCCTCCAAACACTCAGATGATACTTTTCATGGGGTAATAGAGAGAGGAGACCATATGCAGAAGGTCAAAATAGGCAGGAGAGTTTTCTTCGGTGATGTTTGATGGTGTCTTGGTTTGAAACTAACTTTGTAACTCTGTAACTCTATCTCTGTCCCGCTTTCACTCTGTCTGTCTTACAGGTGTTGGCGGTTAACAACGAGGCAGAGAAGGAGAAAATAGAAGCAAAGAGGAAGATTGCTAAACTAGATGATGCACTGAGGTACAGAAAAAAACAGCAACAGATATATTTGTCACTTGAATTATTTAGTCCAGTATACATGCTAAATCTTAAAAATGAATTTACTAAAGTCAACTACAATATCTGTTACAACTTGAATATTTCTGTTAATGTTTACAAATCCGTGTTTATACTTCAGAATCCTACAGCTGAATCTAAAAAGAAATTAACAAAAAAATTGAAATGATAGGTCAACCTCCAGCTAAGATGTGTGATTAAGTCCAATTAGATCGTAATATAACTAAAGGTAGATAACATTTGACAAATACTGTATATTAACAAATTTAATATTTCTACCTCTGTTGTAAAACATACCCTTTTGGTCCTAAATTGTATTTAAAGTTAGTGAAGCATAAGATTTTTCTTACAGATACATTTTTTGCCTTCACTCTGTGAAATCAGACTTTATTAGAGTGTTGTTTATATCCACTGACTTCACTCTTTGATCATGAGAACAGTGTGTATGAATCTTGATTTAAGGTGGAGTTTAGTTTTAACAAGCCAACCTTTATACTTCCTTTGATCTTTCTTTTTTAAAGTAAGAAATTGCCAGTGCTGAGAGCTGAGTCTTTGAGATCATAACTTTTCTTAAAACAGATGTTTGATATGTATTGAACACAACTTAAAAATATATAATTGCATTGTATTGTCTGCATTTTACTCTGTTTTTTTAAGCATCATCAAGTGAATAAGTGTATTGAGGCCATCTGTACTTGGGTCACTGCCATGCAGGTTTTTAGATGTTTCTCTGCTTTGACACACATGATTTAAATGAATGAGTGATTGACAGGCTTCTGATGAGCTTGATGACCTACTGAAGAGCAGGGAAATGCCAGAAAGATGCAGAGAGGTGGACTTGGATTGGACATTGGGTTGTGTTCTGAACAGCTGATCACAGCAGACCAGACCACTAAACAGCCAAGGCGTCACTCACTTTAGGTTGTTTTTATCCTTTTCTGAGAAAGTAGTAGGAAGTCAGAGGATTGAATAGGATAGGACTAAGTAGTTATTGGTCATTTTAAGTGGCTTAAGAACTGTTTCTTGATGTTTTTTAGTTTACATAAAATCCAAATTGATTCTGTCCTGTGAGGATGTGGTCTCAAGTTGTAGGACATGCTTATTATTGCTGTTCCTCTGTGTTTCTGTCACTGTTCAATAACAAAAAGACTTATTTTAGAGTTTGGTGGTTTAGCAATTGGCATAAATATCACAAGAAGACACTGACGGCCGTGCCTGCTTCTTGTCGTTGTCAGCTGCGCACCAAAGAATGAGCTTAAACGCAGCAGACGGATTCGTTGGTGCTTAAATTATTTTCATTGTTAGCATCAGTAACGAGGCAGTCATTCCCTCGTTTAGTGTTAAACACTGAGAAACGGCAACTGGCCCCGCCGGGCTCTTTGCTAATTAAGTACTCAGACTTCACACACACACATACTCACCCACCCACACACTCTCTCACACACACACACACACACACACAGAGTAAGTACTCTGATGTCTTCTACCTGCCTGCTGCCGTGGCAACACTGAAGGCCTTTAAAGGCGATCCAGAAGAACTTCAAAGTCAAAGCAAGACTGTTCTGCAGGTGTGTGTGTGTGTGTGTGTGTGTGTGTGTGTGTGTGTGTGTGTGTGTGTGTGTGTGTGTGTGTGTGTGTGT
>JAVKLF010000021.1:8409670-8419897 GCA_034783495.1 Millerichthys robustus
GTGTGTGTGTGTGTGTGTGTGTGTGTGTGTGTGTGTGTGTGTGTGTGTGTGTGTGTGTGTTTGTTTGGCCTGGTTCCCACCACTGCAGATTATTAATTAAGTTCTGGTAAGTGGTGCATGCTTTGCCTTCAGATCTGCTTCCACTCTCTTTAACACACTACGTACACAAAGAATCTGTACACACACACGTGCGCGCGCACACATACACACTTCAAAGCAGCTGCACTCCACACCGCTAGGATTAAGAGGCGATTGAAGATCCTGATACAGCCTCAAAGTGCCTTCAGCACCAAAATGCCTTTGGCAGGGCACAGGTAGTCTCTTTGAAAAATTCCTACAAACTCACACGGACACATATGGCTGGGCTTTTAATTCAGCTCTGTTTTTCTGCCCCACGGTCCAGTGGGGCTTTGGTCCTCATGTGTACTGTCCATATCTTCATGTACTTCCAGCCATTTTTAAACGTGTGTTTAGATGGTCTGGCTCTATTATTTATGGTGGTGTATAATGCTTTCTGCTGAATTCCCCCGAGTGGTTGTAGGTAAAAGGAATAGGCTAGTAGCTGCTTCTTTGTGTTTTTATGAAACATCTAAGCCTGTTTGCGTGTCAGTATGGCAGTATGCCTTCATGAATGCATTAGCATGTGAACTCTAAGTCATATCCAGTACAGCAGACACCTCAGTAACTCAGAGCCAATTACAGTGATAAGGATGAAGCACCACTTTACTGTAAACTGTAAAGCCACAATTGTTCTGAAGTTATTTACTTTGAATGAAATAATTATTAAATGTATCTTTCTGTCGAACTGTCTGTAGCCGTAGAAAAGACAAAGCAGCCCAGCCACAGTGAAAGGAGACAACATATGTGTGAGTTACAAAGAGTAAGGACTCCATTTGCACCCCTCTCCCGTGCAAAGTTATTTTCCTCTTCTTTTCTACACCCTTCTTTGTCCTGCTTGCTCTCATCAGCTGCAACAGGGCCCCTAGGGACGAGCGGGCCGCCACTCAAAGAGTCCTGGCACAGGAAGACAGGTCCGTATCCGTGGTGACGGCTCTGTGTATCCGCGGTGACAGGTGTGTCCGTTCAGAGCGGACGGCTGTGTTTGTCAGGAAGTGTTTAGATTGGGTGCAGAGCCCAAAGGCAGCTCAGGTGTTGATGGCTGTGAAGGGGGTGCGTTCAGTGAAGCGGTGTTTGCTCATGAGTTGTTTGTCTGTCAGAGGCTGTCAGGATATGAGAGTCAAGTGTGTGTGTGCGCGTGCGCGCTTGTGTGTTTTACCACTTTTAAAATAATTTTTGTAAGTAGCAAAAGTATAGAAGACACTGATTCAAAGTGATGTCACACATATTAATGTCAAGCATGTGTCACTGAGACAAGTGTAACACGCTGAAGTTAAAGAAAGAAAACAAATATTCTAAACCATGTTTTTAGTATGTAAACCAACTCCTACTGCGTCCTTTGCATCTTTCATCCACATGCAAGCCGCAAACATTTTCCAACATGGAATTACTTAATTCTTTTTTTTTTTGTCTGATTTGTGCAGATTTGTCAAACTGGGATTTTGAGGTGTGTAGCATCTTACTTTACACATGTCTGTATACACTAGAAACCACAACAACTGTTTTTACAATATTTTTCTACGTCTGACTTGCTTTGTATGGACTGTTTTGATCCTGTGCTTCAAAGGTTAAGAATGGGGAAGAAAATGGAAAATGGTGTCAAAGGAATAAAAGCAACAACTGTATTCGGAATATGTGGTTTTTGATTTGTCAATTATGTCAACATTATCGCCACCTACTGGCACAGCATGGGTATTTTTATTGTTTTTGCTAGAGAATAGTTTTGTTTTGTTAATTTTGTTTATCCACTGAGATGGTTTTCTCAAATGCAGAAAAAAAAGTCCTATTAATTTGAGCCATTATCTTTCTACAGTACGTGTGCAAACCTCACTGTGCTCACAAGCAATTTCTGCGTTTTACACCCAATTATCTTGCCTACTGTCGAGCCTCCATCTTCAAACTTTGCCCTTTAATTGCAACTCTGTTCATTTGAAAGAAACAATGGTTTAAAAAGAAAAAAACAATCTCCATTCACTCTGATCTGTCTCCACCCTTCCGAGTCCCACAGCTTCTCTCGACTATTTCTTCCCCCCACCTCACCCCCTCACTCTGTGGCTAATTGGCAGCAACATTTTATTTCACCCCTCCAATACCCACCCTTCGTGTTAAGTGATGAATTGTTGGTTGGAGATCAAAGGAGATCTGTGCCCACTGCGCTCGGGCTCGTCACTACCTGTTGGCACACATGAGCATCGGGGCTGGGCTGGTGCCAAAGGGCCACAGGCCTCCACCACAGGGACACACTGCCAGGAGGCTGAGGTCAACAAGAGTGTGTATTTGTGTGTGTCAGGGAGAGAATGGGAAGGTTGGGAGGATGATGTGTCTCTGTGCACTTCCTACCAGAAGATTGAATTTCACCTCTCTGTTGTGTCTCTTTGTATCCACCTGTCTGCATATCTCTTTCTCACACCCGCCTCTCTCGTCCTTCTTGTTGCAGGCCAACAGCAGGTTGAAGCAGATTGAGAAAGACTACAGTCAGAAGCTTGCCAAGTCTGCCCAGGTAATCAGTTTTCTCCTCTGCCCTTTTCTCCTCTTTCTTGTATTTAATGTTACTCTTTTTCTACCCAACCAATCAGACAAAATGTGAGGAGGTGGGGATGCTCACTCACACTGGGACACCCAAACTAACCACTGTGGCTTTTACCTTCTAAAGAGAGGCTGTATAAATGAATAAGTAATACAGATGCTAAATTCAAATCTTTTTTATCTTTCCAAGTCAGTTTAAGTCAAAGTGTTACTGGTCATTTCACTGCTTCAGTGGAATTTCAGTAGAAATTTTTACTGGGGTTCAGGTTTCTGGATAAATCCCTCACTTAAAATTTAACAGTAACTAAAAGCTATTTGCAAATTCTGGAGAAAAGCTGGTCAGACATGTCTTCAAACAGTTTGTTCTGATGCCTCTGAGAAGCTAAAAAAAATGGACTCAATTTTGTTTGATTTATCTTAAATTGACTGTCTTGTGGTTCATTATTTCAGTGTAATTGGAGTTCAAATTGGATGTGTTACATTTAGATATACTCCATCAGTTCTCATAATATCTACCCTGGAAGCAATAAATATGACATTATTGAATTTCAAATTACCTTGAAAAAAGACTCGTGAGATCAAGTTTAGACAAATCTGCGCTTTTTTTCTGGCAGTTATGACTAACAGTTACCTATAAGATAAAATAAAAGACATTAAAAATACATTCAATATGATAAATGATAAACAGAAACTAAACGCCATAATAATAAAAAGAAATAATAAAAATATAAGTAAGGTTAGAGATTAGCTCTGCTCTTTACACGTACAATTTTAAGTGACTTTTAAAAGCACATAGTGAAGCTGACAGACTAAAGGTTGTTTTTTTTAATAACTGACATTACTTTAGACAAGGATCTCCAGAAGTGATCACTTACCAACCGAACGTTGGGATTGTTGAATGCATCAAGAAGAAGCATGAGAGAATTAATAAAAATCAAGTGGTGGAAAGCCGACGTCTCAGTGGTGCCAGTGGTCATTGGAGCACTTAGGGGTGTGACCCCAAAACTGGGAGAGCGACTCCAACAGATCCCAGAAACCCAGTCATAGGAACAACTAAGGTACTGGACAGAACCCTCAAGCCCCCAAGTTTTGGTAGAAAATCCGGGCTTGAATGGAAGTGGAACTGCTTGAGTGGAAAGGGCAAACGTAGTGTGTATACTCTGTCCACATACCCCAGTAGGGTTTCTATTAGATTTACACACACTGTTCAGTATTGTTCATTTGCTGTAGTGTCTAAAGGTTAGAGATATTTAAAATTAACCTAACATTTCTATTAAAGTTTTTTTTTTCCCTATGTTACTTATGTTTTTGCTTTGCCATGTTATGTTATGTTGTCCTATAATTCCTGTTTCTGGCATCTCCATACCCATTTCTCTTTTTCTTTTCACAGTATCCTCTGGCCACACTTGCAGTTGGGTCCCATGTGTTAAATATTACAACGTGTCACCTCAACCCATTTAAAGCTCACATAATTCTCCCTTAAAAACTTATTTTAAACCTCTTTGCCATTCAGCAAAATGTCTGAAAAGTTCAAGCTGCTTTCCCACACCAGCTTAAAGATCTAAAACACACTAAGTAGTGTTTACATTACAGAAGAAATGGGTTTTCTTCACAATTATGTAGCGGGCTAAAATATTACAATCATTTGACCGTAATTGCACCTTGTTGCTCAAAGAGGGGATTCAAAGGAGAGGGTTTTGTTGTTTTCCTTTTCTTCCCTGTCTGTAAATCCCCCACCGTCTTTTGAGTTGGCTGGCAAAAGCTCAAAGTTGAAAGCGAGGTTGACAAGCAGATGTTGTGAGAGAACGGTAGCTTATTCGGTTACACAATGCTCAACTTCAAAAGAAGTCGAATGCTGTGTGAAAGTTCAGCCGTGTTTGCCCGTTTCAGTGATGAAGTGTGCCACCGCATGCGAGCAGTCATGATTAATTCTCTGTTTTGGGGAGGGACAGAAAACCGGCACATGTTTAGGAAATACTTTGATATTAAAAGAAACAATCCTCTGTGTGCAAAAATGAAAGCCTTTGTTTTAGTCTGTTATACAGGGGATTATGCAAAACGTGCATTTTTTACAAGAAAATTAATGTGCTCAATTAATTCAGTGTTTGTGTCATGGGCTTTAGTGGCCTTGATTTGAAAGGTAAAGGTGGAGCCACGAGTGATTTCCTTCTTTCCTTTGGGGCAACTCAGTCAAATGTAAACAAGAAGTCTTTTAAACTCTAAAGCTAATCCCAGTTGTTAAGCCCTTAGTGTCTGACAGGGGGCATCACTCTTGAGCTCAGCTGCATGGCTAATAGCCCAATTAAAAGCATACCATGCCATACATTATCCTGGGGGTGGACTGGAAACACACCTTACAAGTATATGTATGCCCACACACCCCTTCTCTCATACACATTTCTGTTTTTGCTTTTGTCTTTATTTCTCTGCCTCTCATTCACTCTCACACACAGATGAGTCTAATTAGTGTCTCAGATTTACTTGTGTGTCTGTGTGTGTGTTGAGCATCTTTCTGTGAGTGGTCCTCCTGGGTGACCTGTGAACTGAGCAGGGCTGCGCTCTCTCTCCCTACTTAATGATCAGATTATAGTGGGTGGTATTTGAGGTTTCGGTGAGAGATCATTACTTTATCCCCAACCATCCACCATGGGAGTATGTTGGGGGTGGCAGTAGCAGTAGATGGGAGATTAAAGTTCACATGCAAATCTATCTAATTAATCTTATTTTTATGCTAGTCTTTAAGCATCACAGTGTTCGTGTGTGACCTTTAGGGCATGTGTTAACCAGCTAGAATCTTTTACGCTGTTTATTTTATTCTTATTGTTTTTGTTCATTTCTTAGAAATGTTGCTGTTGGACAAATATTTAGAGGGAACCGGCTGAAATAAAAAGTATTATTTAGTACTTTGTCAGCAGCAGAAAATTAGATTTAACAACACAACACAGCAATTTAACACACAAGTATGACAGCTACTAATGGTTGGGCTTGGTATCCCTGGATTATCACACAAATCAATCCATTGGATAGCATTGCACTGACAAGATTACAGTAGCTAAGTCAAGGCCTTACACCAGTTTTCTCTACGGATCAATATGTTATATCAAAGTGGCTGCATCTGTCTTTAATACAGCTTATGTTCATGTCACTAAATACAATATGACCCAATCAGGGACACATTACCTTGTTTTGTAAGTGTGATTCTCAATGAAGAGAATCATTTTTCTGGCCTTCGATATTCTTCAAGTTGTCTAAAAAAGGGAGATTAAACTAAGAACTGCTTGCCTTTTTTTTCAATTTCAGGTTCACAGAATCTGCTGTTAGCCCTGAACAGAGATGCTAGCTGGCTTATGAAAATAAACAAGTCTCATCAAATCATTTATAGACATAAAGATGTCGGGCTGACAACCAGCTGGAGAAAAATGAGGTGTATTGTGTGTGTTGACAGACAGTTGGTTTCAGTAGTTTAGAGTGCCACCACTGCTGCTGGGGAGGGGGATGGAGGACCAGCAGATGTAAGGAGTCCATATAGCAAACTAATTGCTGTGCCTAGAAATGATGCTCCCATCATAATGTGCAATTTGTTGCTTTCATGTGGCTGTCCACATTAAGTCTAATCTCCATTTCACCATCACTCCACCCTCACTGTCTGTTTCTGTCTGGTCGACCCGGATCACTGTAACTCCTTTACTGGCTAGTCCTCCAGAGTGTGAACATGGTAAACCGTTATAAGCTAGATGCAGCACTGCCCCCCTTCTTTCTTTCTCTCTCTCTCGCTCTTTCACCACCCCACCTTTCCCCACCCATCCTCTGCCTTATTTCTTTTACTCACTCTCATCTTTCCTCATCTTCTCTCTAACTGTGGCTTAAATAGAATGTTAATTTGGACTGGAGGTTTTCAAAGACGAGCCACTTCCTTTTCATCTTAGTGTGCACCGCAAGTTCACCAACACAAAGTGGCTTTGCTTCTCTTCTAAAGGGAAGTTGTTTTTTCTTTCGCTTCTGTTTTTTTAAATTCCCTCTTTTCTTTCTCCATCTTTCTTCTTTGTGTCTTCTGTCTCGCCTCAAAAAAAAGACGAGACTCTGGGAAAAGAGGTGTTTCAAGGTGACTGCCATCCGGTTCCCTTTTTTAGAAGTGAAATGTGGTTCTTTTTTACTTCCCATGCAACATTCTTTCTGAGGCCAATGCAATGACTGAGATCAGACCAGCATTTTGTTTTGTGAACATATTTTGTCGTTTGCTTCTGGCGATAGCTTTCCTTTTCATTCTGTTGCAAATACATATTTCTGAGAGCGAGTATGTTTACTCATCAGTTCAAGTTAGTGATCAGCTTTTTCTGTCTGGTCTCTGTGACGATCAAACATGTTTTTGAATGTCTCCGTTTCTCTTTTTATCTGCCAATAGCTGATTGCCGAACTACAGACATCTGTATGCGACTCAAAAGAGGAAGTTGTTCATTTGCAGCAGGTGATGGACAAACAGCTGAAGGAGGTCAACGCTCGCTGGGATGAAGAGAGACAGACAATTACCCATCATGCTGATCAGGCCAACAAGGTGTGTGTGTGTACTTGTGTGTATTCTATAAAGTAAATAAATTTACTAGGTCTTATAAAGTGCTGCTTCACTACACAGTGTTTTGGTCATCTGGCCTTCCTGGATCCCAGAACCGTTCCAGATGGGGTTCCAAAGAGAAAGATTTAGAAACACCAACCTTGCACTTTGATATAAACAAATAAAATGCAACCTTTTGTAATCTATGATGTCATCTCTAATCCAACCAATAATCCATTGGGTTGTAGGTGAAAAGTAACAACAAAACCTTCTTATAGTGTATTTCTGTGATTAGGCTGAGACAAGGCTGATGAACAATAAAATAATCCTGCATACTTGACTCACAACTAAAGAGAAATAGTTGGTGAAGAGGGAGAAAACTTGGGATTTGATGGATACAGGTTGTACCCATCATACAAGCTTTACAGAGGCAGATTTACAGCTCCACACAGGCCTGACCTATAGTTACTAAAGTGTTCTGGGTTGTTTTTGGTGTTTCCGTGTGGATGAAGACATTTCAAAAAATGGTGCCATGTGTAGGAGGGTATATTTTAAGAAACAACGTCACAATATTTGTTTGTAAAATCTTTAATCTGAGCCAAAAAATGTGGTTTAAATCACCATGGGTACATCTGCAAACTTCCTCCTCCTAAAAAAAAAGTAAAGCTCTGTCTGGGTTTGACTTTAATAGAGTAGACACAGTCGCTCTTCTTTTGTAAAAGCCCACTCACTGTTTGCATGTACTAGTTAGTTGCAAACTATATAGTGTCTTTAGGTGGATAGTATGCTTTGTGTCTGGCTGTGGCTCATAAATCCGTCTGCTGCACCCTGTGACCCACGTCGGGGACGCTCTTTATCATTACTGTCATCTCTTTTTGTTTTACAGTCAGAACTTACACTCAGACTTCAGTGTCTAGTTTCTTATTTTTGTTCGTCTTCAACATTTTTAAAATGTATTGACAACCATTTTAGTAAAATGTTTAGGGTTTTTAGTCTTTAATCAAGTTCAGTCAGATGCATTTTTTTTTAGTAATGGTATCTTTTATTCTGCCTGAACCAGACTGGAAGATGGATGCAGTGGCAGTTGATTGGGTGTGGCTCACTAAATAAAGAGTTGTTGTGTCTGGGATCAGTACATGTTTCTAAACACAACTTAGTCTGTTTGAGGCTGCAGCCACAAACAGACTTTAGACTATAGGAAAAAAAGCTAATCTGTGAGGCGCCGCAAGACCTCTTCTCCTTTCAGGCCCTGGTAGCCCAGATACACCTTGCCTGGAGATTTTTTTTTTACTTCAAATTTAATGTAAGACAACAAATGTGTTTAACCACCGTGGCCAGTGGTAGTTTATTTAGTCCAGCTAACAGCTTTTCATTTTCCGTGGCTTTGTTGTTATTATCCCCTCTGTTAACCACCCACTAATGAGACTCCAGTTAATGGTTACATTTTTTTATAAAAGGCCAGACAATTCGGGGTGGGGGTGGAGCACCCCACAGAGATATGGAGGATGATGCAAGTCAAAAAAGAGTAAAAATAAAGAAGTTACATAAAGCTCTGATGTCGGCTTGAAAGAAGACAGACAGGAAAAGAGCAAGATGACAAATGATGGGGAAAAAAGAATGTGGCGCAACAAAGGGGTTAGGGAAGTGTGGGAGATAATAGTAAGGGGGTAGAGCCGTAGTAGCTGTCAGAGGGCCATTGGAGGGAGTGTGTCGCCCGCTGACATTGTTTCCATGCTGCTCACTTCAAAGGACTGGGATTATGAAGAGAGCGAGGGGCTTCAGACAATGGGAGGGGAAGAAAATAACATCAAAGTTAGCCGCACATTTGAATTGGGATAATCCCAAAACAGTTGTTCTGAATGTGTGCTGCATCGGATCAGATGTCCCTCTTTTTTTCTTTTTTTGTTTTGTTTTGCCAGACCCATTCTGCTGTTTCTAGCATGAATTTAGCTCCCTCTGTGGCTTTACTGTACTGGGAGCTCTTAAATGTGGGTGTTAGCCACAGAAACCTTCTTGTTAAAGCTCTTTTTAGAGTGTTAGAAGTACAGTTCGGTATGCTCATTATATATATATTTTTTCATCTTATGTGATTTTTAGTTGTATAAATATTCTGTGTACTCTAACTTGTAAAAGTTGTACCCTTACAACACCACATACTCCAACAACACAATATGTAAGCAGCAGCAACCAAATAACATTGTGAACAAAGCTATGTTATGCATAAAGGGGCACACAACTGATACACAGTTATATTAAGTTGATTTAAAAAGACAAGTGCATCAACACATATAGGTAGAAACACACTATAAGGTTGCCTATAATCTATAAATTTGTGGAAACCTGGTGTTGTTTGAGATAATGTTACTTATACTAAAGTATCAGATACAAAAATGTGTGATATAGCATTATTTTGTTACAGCCACGCAATAAGCATCCCTTGTTCTGGAGCAGAAATCGATACAGTGTTTTTCCATATACGGACTGATAATGGCAAGATGTAACAACCCTATGTCATTTAGACAATTATATTTTTGTTATCAGTCCTCATATTCTGTAGCTATAAGTTGAAAAATATCTGCAGAAATATCATCCCAAATGTTATTTAACTCTGACTTAGTGAGGTGTTGTTCTCGTAGTTTTGACGAGTGCCTCTGTAACTATGTAATAGGACCTAGATTTTGCTGAACTTTATTTTTCTCTTTCTTTTTCCCATTTCAACTTGCTGCATTTGTGGTGGAAAACCAAATTTTGTTTTTATCAGAACATCTATAGTCTGATGCAAAAAAAGAAAAAGAAAATCATTCACACCCTCTAGCTGCTATCTATTTCCTTTGAACTTACCCGGTAATAAATGTCTCTAAACTTGGTATTTAAAACACAATTTTAATATAAAGTCAGTTGGTTCTGTGTCAAAGAGTTTTATCCATCAAGGTATTTTTATTGAATGAGGGCCACTGTCACACTTTGGAGTATGGCTGGTGTTTGGTTTGAAAGATTAATCATATCCTGATTACAGCTGTTTTTCTTTGTCTAGT
>JAVKLF010000021.1:8421000-8436758 GCA_034783495.1 Millerichthys robustus
ACACACACACACACACACACACACCTCGTCTTATTTTTCTCACACACCCTACCTTTCCAACTCTGTATCTTTGAACTCTTTCTATCTCAAACTCTGTTTCTGCACTCACATTCACAGGCACACATGCTCGTCTCACCCTGCCAAAAGGAAGAGGTGGCTGGTGAATAAACAATGGCACTCCGCCCATAGTGTCACCCGCTTGGGCTTTGATCAGCACCGCTGTTCCTGCTCCCCACAGCAGAGCTTCCCATCTTTCTTACCTGCAGAATGTTGCCTTGCACGCACGCTTCCACCTATAACCCAGTGTTTGTGAACCTACATGCAACCTCTCCCATCCCCTCCTCCTCGCTAAGGTCCTCAAGTCTTTACCTGTATCTTTCTCTCAAACAACAGCCCTTTGAGTTAGTGCCCCTTTCTGTTCTGGGTTGCATTCTCTTACATGCACCTTCATAAACTCTGTGTAACACACACAAATAGGAACACACACCTTTGATTTGGGGCATATCCAGCAGCAGCTTGCAGCACGAGTCAAAGAGAAGGTCCTGGTCCTGTGGGTGAAATGACAGTAGACACGTTACATAATGCAACAGTGACCATTGTCTCACAGTGTTTGAGGATGAGAGTGAATATACGAGGCGCGCTGTCCCTTGTACACTACTCAGTGTATTCTTTGTCAAATTCACAGTTAATGTAGTCTTTGTGATCCAGTTGCCTGGGCTTTTGTGCATGCATAATAATAACAAGGTTCTCCTGCGCACGCACACACATTTCGTAGGGTCTAGTCGGAGCAGCTGCAGTTCGTCTGTAGTCATGTAGTTATATATGCATTAGTTTCTGAGGGGGTTGAAAGGATAACTTTGCCTGTGGGAAGAAATGGCAGCATCGGATCAAGAACAGGTGTGCTGGATACTCTCTGCTGCCGAGGCAAAGGGTGGCTTCAAACATTCGGTGTATGCAAGAGCGCCCGTGTCCCCCAGTCCACGTCCTTCACAACATCCAGGATCTGTGTGTTGACCTTGAGCAGAACGTTTGTTTGCTAAAGTTTGTCAACCGTCTGCGTTCCTACCACTTTCTTCTTCCTTCTTGTTTGTGAATGGTGCAACTTTGACGGCAATCATTTATATTTAAAGATGTACCTATCCACATTAGTAAAGCTGGGATCATTTTTAACTACAGTAAATTCAATGTACTCCGGGACAATTAGTACAGAAGAAACAACAGCTCGGATGTTTTTGAGATTTTCTTCTTAAGTGTTCATAAGTTTGATTAATTTTGCCACCACAGAAGCCTAATGACCACACACAATACTGTCACAAAACTTTACATTTTAGTTAAGATTTAAATGAAATATCAAAATGGATACAATCTCAACTGAATCTGGAGCATCTAAAATATAATGTATAGCATGTCTGTAGCTCCCTGTGTCTTTATTTATACAAGATCTAGCAGATTGGTACTGGGTCAACGCCTGATCCCACAAGTTTGTAAGTAGAAATTTAAATGAATACAAACTCGTACAAAAGAAATTTTCTTGCATATCTTTGCAAAAGTCTTATTCTTCATATTGAAAAATAAAATTTAAAATGACTTTATTTAAAAATCCAATAAACTTTGGATTTGTATGAAAATAAAAGCAAAATGCTCTTTGTCCTGTCATTTATCATCAAATACACTCATCAGCTGTAATGCAACACAGTACAAGACTTTGATTTTGAAGTTTTTTTTTCCTGCTTGCTCACATTATGTACAGAATGTTTGTTTGTGCATGCAACTTACCACGCGTGCATTGTGTTGGCTGATTGATAACTTTTCCGGCTGCGGGCAGTGTTTTGATCCACATATCAGAGGAGGAGGAAATAAGGGAGATAACATTCCAGGATGCTACGAGAGAATGTGGGAAGTAGAGACTCTAATCTAATGGTAGACAACAAACAGAAGTTAATCACTAACCCACAAGTCCAATGTTGAGTTCAAAATTCCTTAATGGCCTTGAACTCCTTTATTAGAAGAGTCCAATAACTATTCATGTGCAACATGATTCACAATGCTGTCCAGTGTTTCTAGGATGCAGTTGTATTTGCAACTTTTTCTAAACTTAACATTTAATAAATGGTATACAGTTTGACAAACGGAATACATTTATGAGTGCCGACACACACCAGGCATATGGCAGATATTTTGAAGTTGTTTCCTATTCTCTTTCTACTGTTGCTAACAGCTGAAAGAGGCAGAGACAGAAAGATAAAGAACGGCGTGTTCCCCCTGTGGGCATAACTCATTTGCAGCGTGTCTTCATTAGCGCGTCGATTGTCTTACTATTTTCATCGGCGCTCGCAAAGACGCCCCCGTCAGCGGCACGGGCGTGTGCGCGCCGTGTCAGGGAAGGAAAAAAAGAAGAGATAACTGTTCAAATAGTTTTTCAGGAAAGTTCCTCACAGCCCAACTTCACCCCACACTTGTGAATCAGTTACCGGGGGGAAAAAAACAGTTGAAAAGCATCAGAGCACTAAAGAGCAAGTCAATTCGCACCAATATCAGTGTTATCTTTCATAGGGGCCGTCCTGGTCAACTTGCTAAAGCACATGTTTTTGTTCCTGACAGACAGACAGACGAGGCAGCAAAGCAAAAGCAAAAGT
Source organism: Millerichthys robustus (assembly GCA_034783495.1). NCBI lineage: Eukaryota > Metazoa > Chordata > Actinopteri > Cyprinodontiformes > Rivulidae > Millerichthys > Millerichthys robustus. Next base: position 8,423,637 of record JAVKLF010000021.1, read on the forward strand.
TTCTCTTCTCCAACACCTCAGGAGGGAGACCTCTCCTCCTCCTCCTCCTACAGCTTCTTTCTTCTTTACCTTTCCCACAATCCTTTGATAAAAGTGCAGATAAAAGAGAGACTGTACTCATCTTTCTGGCCATCCATCTCTCCTTGAGGTTAGCACATCTTTTATTATTTACTATTAGATCAGTAGCAATACATCCACACAAAGCCTTGTTCTACTAAAGCTGCTCTGTGTGTGTGTGGGCGCAGTCCGCATATCTTTGCTTATGTATGTCTGTATGCTTTATGCCCCTCGTGTATGTATCTGTTTGTACTCTTTGCTTGTCTATGTTTGTGTGTGTATGTGTGTACATTTATATGTGTGTGTCCTTGGCTAGAGGCGGTGCAGTGTGAGGTTTGTGCTGCCGTCTGAAGTCGTCCAGCCTCAGTGTCATTAGAGGATCTCTTTAATCCAGACTTTGGGAGAAACTTCTGACAGCACGCTGCAAATAGAAGGCCCCGCCGCACATGAAGAGCAGCTCAGCTCCTAACAAAACACCCAGTTTAAAGAGGCCCCTGGCCTCCCCCCCACTCCTCCTCCCACCATCGCCTCCTTTCTTTCTTCTTTGCTTTTCTTCCCCTGCCCTCTGTTGCTTTTACTTCACCCTAGGGAAACATGCTTGCCTTATCTGTGCAGGAGGACCACCCAGGAAAGAATGACTCAGGCATCGCTGCCTCTGTGCGTGTGTGTTTGTGCACGCGGCACGATAACTGCACACTCATTTGACTGAGTGCAGCGCTCACATTTTTAGAACTTGTTTTGTTAATATTGATGCGTGCCTATACCTGCACGAATCCCTCCGAGCGGTGTTTGTCAGTGCACGTGTGCCTCGCCGCTCCTTTGAGCTACAGTTTGGAATGAAAGAGAGGCAAAAACCACGATTGTTGATGGAGAGGTGAAAGAGGCCTCGGAGGTACACTGCTGACCCGATCTCTTCAACTGAACCACGTGTCTCCCTCCTCCACCTCCCTTACATTTCGGAAGATCTCGCTGTTTCTTCTTTTCACCATTTTTTTATTTTACTTTTATTCTTTCCTCCTGATGCAATCCCGTTTCCTTCTCAAGGTTTTGTTTTGCAACACGGGATGATTTTTCTCTCTCACAGTTATTGCTGTGTGTTCGTGTGTCTGTTAGCACAAATCTCATGAACCAGTTGATAAATTTTAATGAAATTCTCAAACAATTATTGGATCAGCTTCATGTTCTGCACACTGCTACATGCTACAGTGGAAACAAGCTGCGTAACGTATTAATTTAAGAGAGCCCTCATGCTGAAAGGGTTTTTTGTGAGCATAAATATTTTAGGAGGAACCATTGTTAGCTGCCACAAAAACTGAAAATCGGTTGAGATGTTTTCCTCATTGCTCGGTTTCAGCAGCATCAGTGGGACAGGTGTTCCCAGGAGTTTATTCTAACCTCACAGACATTTCAGATGGTGAAATTTCTCTAACATCCTCCCTCCGTCCTGTCTAGCTACAGTAAATAAGTCCACAGTCTTTATGACTCACAAAGCCCCTTCTGTTCGTCAGCAGCATCATCCCATATGATTCTATTAACTAAGTGACAAACGGTGAACCGGTGAACTCAGACGGGATTTGAGCACATCGCATGTGGAAGCCACAAGAAAGCACACGTCACCAATGAAGCCCTCTACTTAACTGTCCTTCCCAGAAGAAGCGGTTCAGAAATGCTGCGTCACCGTGCGGGAAAGTAGATTTTGGTTTCGAATGGGGGGATGGGGTGTCGTTTCTCATCATCATCTCATACAGCAGACTCCACGATCACATGTATAATAGGCCAAAGTAATGTAGCATTTCTCACTGATGTTTACACTCCTACAGTAGTTTGGTCCATGTGTGAAAATAAAACTCCATACAATTTATTTTTTGCAATAAACCTGATAAAATACTTTCACTGCTAATAAGTTAGGTCAAAAGTGGAAATGAAAATATTTCCATTCAGCTTTTTACTGTATTCTGTTCATGTAAACTTAACTAAAATATATTTTTCATTTTTGTTGAGTTTTTAATTCGACATTAAAGAAAAATAATGCTTGAAGATGTGATCTGGGACAAGATGGTGACTATCAAAGAAATGCTGTTATTAACAGGATTACACTGGTGCTAAAACAGTCTTAGAACCATGTCAGTCAATCAGTGGTACTTTTCACACATCTTGGTGTTCCACTTGGTGTGCTGTGTGATTCATCATTTAGGTTTTGGTATCGTGACATCCATCCTAGTACAAAAGCTTTAGTGTGTGTGTGTGAGATTTATGTCAGTTGAGTGGGCTTTAGTTCAGGTGGTCATGGCTATTACCTGAACTGTCTCCTTCCGCCCAGAAAATCAACAAGCCAACACCTGGCCCACTCACTCAGCTCCAGTGGGGCGAGGAGAGGGGTGATGTTGTGGATGCTGATTGTTACCAGGGCCTCACACACACACACACGTGTCAAGTGTGTAAGTGTAAAGTGCACACATCGCTCTCTCTGTTTTCCATGCAGACTAATCAGAGATGAAATGTCCACATGTGCACTGAAAACATCTGGTTCTGTGTTGTGCCTCAGTATCACTTACAGGGCAGAGAGGAAAAGATGTGAGCTGCGCACACAGCTCATTTTTGAATTTCTCTCTCACTTAAATGTTGGAGAGACCACAATAAAGTTCATTCTTACCGACGATACACATCTTTTTTTATTTTTGACCTTTGAAGTTGTCAAAGTTTGCTCATTTGTTGCATGAGAAAAAACTCTTTCGGGTTTGTCCTTAACGAAGAGTTGTTACAATCATGCGTCTTATTTTGGCTTTTTCCATCTCTCCAACAGATTCTCACTGGTTTCTGCCTACATATTTCTGAGTTTTATGCAGCCTCTTATTTAGCTGAAGTTTTCTTCTGTCGCCTGCTTAAAAGTAACTGTAGATCAGTGTCTATCGGTTTGTGTCACATGCACGTCAAAGCGCACAGATTCAGAGCTGTTTTTCACTTTCCGTCTGTCTCTGCTGTTCCCCAGGCTCTGCTGGAGAAAGTGGAGAGTCTGCAGAGGCAGCTGCATTGTGCAGAGAAGAAACTGTTCAGCAAAGAGCTGGAGACGGAGGAGAAGGTAACAAAGTAACTTATCTTCTCCAAATTCTCTTTTCTTTGGGTATCATAAAAAGACAACTCTTTATTTCAACCCTTTACCACCTCATAATTGTAACTTTTTGCCCTCGTCTTTCTAGTCCCACTTCTTTTCACGCACGCCAGCTTTTACCCTTCATGTTTTTGTTAATTATACAATCCTGCCTCGATTCATGTTACTGAGTTGATCCTCCAGGGGCCACAAAAGGCCAACAAAATATGTCATTTCTCTCCTTTCCTCCCCTGCCCTCATCACTCTCCCTTCTCACCTTCTCCTGTTCAGTCAGCGATATGCCCCCTTTCACATTTCCCAAATTCCTTGAGATCTGGCTTCAAGTGCCTGTGCCTAGGGCCAGGAATGCCACCACTGCCTGTGTTCAAAAGGAAAGCCTCTTGGTCCATACATGCACACACACCCTCTCACACTCCCTGTGGCTCTGGAGAATGCCCTGTAATCAGGCTCTGTTTTTGACCTTGATGCACACAGAGAAGAAAGCACTAATGACTGCGCTCACGCAGGAGGTCGGCCTTTGTGTCGCAGTGTGTACACCGAAGGCATTCATTCTCCGATCCGCCCACTGACCCTTGTACACACTTCACACACTCGTCACACACCTTGGTGTCCAGGCTGTCATAAATCCGTCTGATGGGTTGGTTTTCAGGAGCTACTCATCACTGACCCACACCTGAGGGTGCTGCCGAATGCGTCCTCTGACTGCTTTAAACTTGTGTTTGTTATTAATTGCAGCCAAACGCTTATATTAATAAAATGTCCAACTCCTAAGTCATAATGGGATTCTGTGGAAAGGATATGAACAATTAATACCTTACGTGTTGTAGATAGAAACAATTTAATTTTGACTGGATTGAGTAGCTAACAACTAATCTGAGCAAATCCAAGACCAAAGTGAATAAACAACTTCAATCTCAAAAATTTCAAGGTGGTTAAAACATATACTATTTTATTATTCTTTAGATTGCTGACAGGGTCACATTGCACAGTTATTTAGGCAAAAGCATGTTTCGGCTGGAGGTGCTCAAGGCTGCACCAGAAATGCTACATCTAGCTGCTGCTTCGGTAACCATATCATGCTAAAGCATTTGTGTTGCATTAGACCTGAAAACAGAAACAATACACTGAATTTTAGTTTGGTTGTACAGAGTTAATGCTCTGGAGCGTTTCAGTACATGCTGAACTACACTTTAACAAAGATCAGCTGGAGGGACATATGCTCTGTTCTGATTTTGACTGTTTTACTTTCTGAAAAACATTATGCCATTTACTGTAACCTCAAAAACAAAACAAAAAAATTAGGTTATATTTCAAGCATTTTTAATGTGATTACACCCTAAAAACTGAGTCTTTGATGCAGGTCCTGGCAAGTGTTTGTACTTATTCTGTTACAAAAGCTGCAACATGGTGATTTCATTTCACATTATCTTGAAGCAAAGAATGCAAAAAAAAATACATTAGGAATGTGATAAAACCTTTGGTTCCAATTTTAGGCTCCTGACAGTTCGTGAATCATGACCACACACACACCCACACGCACACACACATCACTAATTTAACACAGACTGTTTTTCTGTGACAAACTTGGCAGCGAAGAAACGATCATAAAGCAAATCATCGAGGAGCGAGTACCGAGAACATTTCAGGGACTCAATGAAGAAAATTGAAGCGTTTTGAAGCATTTTGACAATTGATTCACTGAAGTCAGGTGTGTGCGCACGTGTCTCAGCTACATTTTTTTATTTACTTGAGTGGACATTATATATGCACTTTAACTGTTAAGCACACACTTGTTGTATCCCCTCTGCCTCCTCCATATCACTCCTATGTTCCCAGATGTGTGTTGTATTTTTTGTGTCCAGGCTTCACGCTGATGTTTACACGGGCAGGGCCCTGAGAGGCTCCCTCACTTCCTGAATGACCTATCAGCAGCCGCACGCTGCATGACTGTATTGCTGTCAACTCTCCTTTAAGCTTTCTTCATCAAATATAGAAATGCCTGAATATATATTTTTAAAAAGCATTCATGCAATAAATGCAACAATATCTGCATTTTTGCAGATGATGTGATGTTACACGTAATGAATTGAAATGGCCATTTAACAGATTTTGAGCTACGATTTGGGGTGGTAGTAGCTGGGGAGCCGTCCACAACGCACAAGATGATCTTATTCTAATCGTCTGGCATGAAAGGCAGTGGGCAAAATGCATTTCCTCAAGTTTTTTTTCCTACATAACTTAATCATTTTTTCATGTTGCCAGCATAAAAATTTAGAGGAGCTGTGTGCTTGTTTTTGTTGAGAAACATTACATCAGCAGCAGGCTGCCTGTTCTGTACTGTAGCTCTAACAACTTCAGAGATCTGTAGCCAGTTCTAATCTCTTTCTGTCTTTTCTCATTTTCCTTTTGTTTTTGTCAAGTAGTTCCCCTCCCAGAGCCGAGCCTTTTTTGATTTCAAATCACTCTTTAGTGAACTCGCAGCGTGCCGATTCCGCTGATACGGAGGTGGAGGTGCAAACTTTGGGAGCTGTGGCATTTTTGATGTACTCTCTTGTTCCTGATTTTTTATTTTTTTTGCTTTTGCTAAGGAACAAGGTGGGGTGTATAAAATATGTCTCTCCAGAAGCGACTCAGCCTCCCCCCTTCTCACACACTATCTTCATTAGCATACATCAAGCATCGCTGCGACATGACAAACTTCATTTGAAGGTTGAAAGTGTTTAGGGCTTGTTCCTTTCTGCTGGCAGCTGTCACAAAACCCATGCCATGTGACGGCACTAAACGCAAGAGAAAGTCACAACCACAATCTGAAGACTATATATAGATGAAATGTTGTCGTTTTAAGATGACTGGGAGGGGGGAAAACGACTGCCGCTCCTCACAGTCCTCAAAACTGTGCCTCATCAGGAACAAACAAAATCTCATTTCAAAAGAAGCTGTTTCATTACAAGAGGGAGCAGTGGCACATTTTCCTTTTCTTTTCTTTTTTCTTTTGTATTCTTTTCTTTTCTGTCTTTTATTACTTTTCATCTGGAGTCTGTCAATGACCAAAACCCTCATGATGGATTTGATCAGCGACAATCTTCAAAGGCTTCTCTGTCTCTCTCCCTCTCTCTTTTTTAATGTCAAGGAGCCTTTTCTTCTCAGATCTCATCATGTGTGTCTTTCTACCTGTCAGAAAAGCAAACGGGCCTATCGCTGTGAGAAAAAGATGTTGAAAGAGGAGAAAAAATGTGTTTGCATGAAAAGAAAACAGAAACGAAGCTTGGAAAGGAACGCCGATTTCCCTAAGAAGACGAGCCGGGCATCTTTGGGGAGGCAGATGTTTCTGCTTTGCTTTTTTTTTTTTTTACCTCACTGAGAAAGATTTTGAAGTCAGGAATTTTGTTGCTGAAACTGTTAGTGGAGCAGAAGAATTGTTTAAAACAAAATGCTGCTGCTTTCACACACGCATTGCAATTTGGAAAGGCTTCAATAGTTATCACCCACCACCAAAGGACAAAGGTGGACGCTAAATGCTTTTGTCCATGTCTGAATGTGATTGCTTGTCTGTCTGTTAGCAAAATTTTTCAAAAACCACTGGGCTGATTTCAGTGAAACCCTTTGAAAGTAATTACTGGGTGTACATCTACACCTAATTGACTTTCAAAGTCAATGCAAATTGAAATGGCCGCAATAGCTAATCAGTATTAGCCTATACCAATCTAGCTACAATATGCGATACGCACTCCTTCAAGGACATGCTAGTCTTCTGATTCCTTCTGTTTTATTACGTTTTTGTCTGTTTCTACAGTTTCCTGTCGCCTCTGTTGCTTTTTGAGTGCCTGTGAATACTGTGTTGTAGACCTGCTCATTCCAATGTACGAACAGGACAGAAAGTGGAGACAGCACTGCCGCAAAAGAGCTTATAATTTAGGCATAGCAGACCTCTCATTGCTGCGGTAACTGCACCATACATGAATCAAGAATGCAAAACGAAGGAGCTTGGCTTTTGAAGAATCTAAGGCTTATATTCAGAGCGGTTGGTAAGGGATGTGTTTATTCAACCATTGTTTATTGCTTTGGTCTGAAGTAGTGAAGTGTGTTTTGTCTTGGCCTGCCGTTCTGTTATGGCTACAGAAGCTGCTATAGATAGATACAGACATTTAGAAAGATCTTTTCGTTTTTTTTTTTTTTGTCGTTCAAACTCTAGACGTTAAGATTAAAGCCTGTACAACCTGTTTTTTCGGCACTTGTTTGGAAAGATCTCTTTCCAATTATCCTTGACCTCATTCTCACACAGCAGGAAAAGAAAACATATTTTAGTAAACTGATGGATTTTTAACCTTCTGTAATTGGTCCAACACTTTAAAATGAAGGGGGGTGCAGAAAAACTGGCAAAGTTTTGTCAGACTAATCTGCTACACACTGTGCCGAGACAAAGTGAGCCGCTCCGTATAGGGATCATTTATACTGAGGGTTGCTTTGAAGTGCTTCCCCAATCCCTCTCATTGTGCCCAGGAAGATTAATTAGCCAAAGCCAGAACAATCAGTTAAATCCACAACAGGAAGATTATTTTAGGGAAACTGATCTCTTTTTTTTTTTTACCCTCCCCCATCACTTCATTTACGCTCCCTGCACTTAAAAGACTCAGCTGGACGTTGGTTCTGCCAGACACATTCTGGGTGCCCAGACTCCCCGCACTCCTTCCTGGTTCCACCTTGAAATATGTGATTGAGAACTGTGGCCTGAAACTTTGGCATTTACCTGTTGGAGTTCACTATTAACTCATGAACCACTATTTCAATAAGACTTTCAAATGTAACTATTGTCTGTTTGTCTGCAACTGATTAACCTTTTACAGCCAATCCGTTTCAAAAAGGCCTCCACAGCAAATCACAAAAAATCTCTTCACCTTTTTGAATTTATACCTATTGAGCTAAAACTATGTGTGGAAGTGGTTGAGTGTCATACACAACACACCCTCCAAGCTTTTACCAATCATGTGAGGTACTGCATGAGATTGTGCACGGAGTTATTGTCAGACTTTTGGCAAAACTGCTATGACTGTGTCATTAAAGGCGTAGGGCGATATGCATTCCTCTGAGGAATGCTAGGCCTTTAATTGAGTCAGCAACTCTTCAAAATGCTGTGATTGTTTTTGTTTTTTTTACAGTACAGTAAAAGCTCCATTCGTACACGTCTAACAGCTACATTTGTGTGTGTCCATTCATGTGCGTTTGTGGGCTAAAAGTGGGGGGTTGCGCTAACCTAAACCATTTTCATCTTCTATAATCAGACTCTGGTTTTAGTGGAGTGTAATTTAGCCCCAGACAGACTTCCTCTAGTCCACCCCGGCGGAGATAGCTAGCTATGGCGCTGCTTGCTGCTTTGCCATTTCATGTGTTCGGCTCCTGTCCGCTTCCAAGCCCAGCTGTTGAGGAGCCCTTTAAGTGCTTTGTGTCAGATTCAGCTGTAGTTGCCCAACAGCCAGTAGAGGGGGTGTTCTGCAGAGCGGAGTGGTTCCAGCCTGCGGACCCCCTGTGGAGATGTGAAGGAGCTGTGAAAAAGCATAGAGCCATGAATAAAGAGGGGAAACCCACAGTCTGTATATGTTGGAGAGAGAGAGTGTGTGCGTGTGAGCTGCTGCTTTGTTGCTGCATGTGGGAGTCAGGGAGGCAGAAACACTTACTCAGCAGGAATTATGACATATTAATGATGTTTCATATGACTGTACATCTCTTTCTAATCTGTATATGACACTTCATTTGTGATGAAGTGGAAGAAGCATCACTTCACACTGTGCGGTTTATGACTTGACAACAGATGTAATGCCTTGATTGGACGGCGTCTGATTTAACCGCTTCTGTGTTCTCAGGTGACGATGGTGCATCAGGAGTACGAGGAGAAGATCAAAGGTTTGATGCCAGCTGATCTCAGACAGGAACTGGAAGACACCATCATCTCCCTGCAAGCTCAGGTGAGAACTGACTGGAAAAAAACAAAACGGATGAAGAGTGTGAGGAATTATCTTCCTCCTTTATTAGTCCAGAAAAGACCAAGCTGACGATTGGTGTGGTAGTACCCAAGAGTCATCCCCATCACGTAATCTGATGGCTAACAAATTGCACCAGATCCTTGCATTACTGCAGTCAATTTTCTCTGTTTTCAACGTATTCCACTGGATGGATTTAAATGAAACTGTTGGGTTGTGTACATCTACAATTCCAAACTTTTGCAGAAAGCTGCCTATAATTCATTGATCTAAACTGATCTGGCATTTAAAGGCAGCGGGTGATATGCATTCATTCAGGCCTTTAATTTTAACATGTGCCTCTTTGAATATAGCATCATGTTTTCATGTGTTGCATCACAGCTGTTCAATAATACTTCAGATAAGAAAGTAATATTTTCCCACGTTCCTTATTGACGACGGGGTTCAGCTCCTGGACAACTCAGCTTTTTTTCTGTATTTTCTATTTACTGATTCATCAGCTATTTTCAGCTGTTTAACGAGCTGTGATGTTGTAATATGTTCATGTCATTTGTTGGCCTCATTTCAACTTTCTGAAACTGATTTTGTCTTGAAGTGGTGTTAAACTTTTTTTTCTTCTTTTTTTCAAGAATACAAGATTTAAAAAGCATTACATTCAGGTTTTTTAATTTGCTGAACATTTGTGATATTCTTTCAGAGCTTTTTGCCTTTTAAACCCTTTTTTAAATACAGTGTTTAGATTATATTATAAATCAGTCTGAATCCTGCCAGTCTTCTTTCTCCATCCCCTCCAGTGAATCTTATACTCAGCTCCTTCGTAACCACACACATTTAGAAGAGCTTGACGTTTCCCAGTGCGTCCGTAAAATAATTTAGTTGTAACAATAAAAAAAGACTGTGTTGCAACATTTTGTGAAACAGGCTCATCAGAATTGCCTGCCTAGTTTAAATGCATCTCCCAAGATCCCATTTCAGCACACGGACCACAGTTCTGTGATCAGATGTGTTTATACAATGTAATTCTCCACCAGAGTTTCTCATGTCTTGGGTTTTGCACATTAGCATGAGTTGTTTTTATATGGTAAAAGGGAAAAAATAGGTATGAAGAGTTTTTGCATTTCTCTCTAGGCTTCCAACCACATTTTGGTGGAGATTTCTTACTTTTTTTTTTTTTTTTTGCATGTAAAGTGTCAAATGAAATGTTAGAGTTTAAGCTGAGGTTTCCCCCACAGATAGAAATGTACCCTCGGCTCCAGCACGGTAGTCCCAGAACAATGCAGATTCTTTTGGATCTGTGATTATATTCTGCCAGTCTCTAGATGCCAAGTAAATGGAGATGGAGGTTTTTATTTTCACTTCATAAATAAACTCACAATTTGTAGCCAAACAAAAGAACAGCGCTGCCTCTTCTCACAAACATCCAAACCTCAGCTAATTCAGACCATAGTGTGTGTGCCCTGTGTCCCAGTGTGCCTTAACCCCACTGCCCTAATCTCCTGACCCCCACAACCCCTGCTGTCTTGACCTCTGGACTTAACAAGCGAGCCTTTCTTTCCCCCTGTCCTCCTCGGCTAACAAACACCACCTAAAAGCACAATCATGGCGTCGTCTGCACGCCAAGCTGCTTTCCTGCCTCCATTGTTCTGATTACACTTGCACTCAAAGCAAACCCATTTTCAATATTAATGCACCACGTTTTTCTTTGTATATGTGCGTTTACTTGGTTTGTGGTAACTTTTTCCAGCCAAGTAGTCCTTAGAGAGACTAAAGCTCAGTCCATCATGGTAGAACTTCACTTTTGGGTCAGGGTTAGGCTGCAGAAACAAATGAAAGTCAATACAATTTCCTAATAAGGATAGAAATACCAACTTGTGTGTGCGCGTTGCATTGCAGGTCAGCTTCCTCCAGAAGACGGCGTCTTTGCTGCAGGAAGACCTGGATGCCTGTCGCAGCAGGAGGTTGGTGTGGTTGTTTGGACGGAACACATTCGCAGGACAAAAGAAATCGCAAAGCAGCCTTTAGAGTTACTTTAAATTAAGATTTGATCACGATTCAGAAGGCTGTGATGCCACGATAAAACTATTATTACACTTCAAACTAAACCCTGAACATAGACTCTCTCAGATCTACCAGCAGCAGCAGCTAGTAGTTATCTTCTGCTGCTTCCTTCTCTGGGTGGAAATGTACTCAATTTGATTACATATAGCCACATTTTGGGTTTGCGCTCTAGACCAAGCGCTACACTTCAGAGTCATGCCTTTTGTGTATCTCAACATGACATTAATAGCAAAAATAATCAATATCTTACGTTTTCAAATAGATTTGAAATTGTTTATGTCCGTATTGGGTTGCGTAAAAGAATAAATTAAACCCCGCCCCACCCCTTTGAGAAATATATATTCATGGTAATATTCTTTATTTTGATGAATCTGTTTGTTTTTGTTCACAGATAACAAAATAAAAACAACAGGCTGACTCCCAACCGGAACATGTAGGACAAACACTCCCATCATATGTGGATTACTTCGCTCACAGAACCATCCTGGGTTTGTCAGCTTTAATCTGCTCTTCTCACTCATTTTGTTAATGAAATATTTATTTCAGTTATTTTATTTGTTAAAAAAGTTTTAAAATGCCATTCTCGAGTTCTCAACTTGCTAAACCGTTCAGCTCTGCATCATGTCTCATTAGCTTGTCATTGACTCTGTATTTAATTTGACATATTTTTTACAGACCTGTTGTTTTTTTATGTTTGTTTTTTTAAATAAAAGTCTTTGCATCATTTTTTTGCTGTTGGTTTTTTTTTGCACCCATTCAGAGCATGCTTTTTCATTGTCATGAATTACCTCATAATGAATCCTTCAATTAGAGGGGTTTTGATCTCATTAACAATATATGTGTTAGCCAAGATTAGCCTGTAGCTAAGACCTTGAATTCTCATCATCTCTGGTCATTTTCTACACTATTTCTCTGTGTTCAAGCTGTCGTTTGAACTGTAGAGAGCAGTTGAAGGTTTGTGGTTGGTTCTGATAAATGAAAAAAAAAGCAGTACCACTGGTGGTCCAGCAGAGTTGATTTCATAATGAGCTTGGATCGGTTTATATCTCTGGTAGATGAGGAATGAACAAACTTGAATACTGATCATTTTTGGGGGAGTGGGACGAGAGGAGTTCTTGAAAAAAAACTTTGAGACATTATTTTGTTCTTAAATCTCTTTTTGTTTTCAGAGGCCTCCACGTTTATTTGCATTGGTTTCTTTTCTATGCCCCCACCTCACGTGTTCCCATTGTCCGTGACCTGCCCTGCCGTCTCCGAATGAAACACGATGCTCCCCTCTGTGTTTATTTGGTGTGCTGATTTCTGCTGCCCATGCAGAAAAACAAGAAGAAGAATAAAAAGAGGAGACTGGGAGACCAAGATCTGAGAAACAGGAATGTAGTCGATCAGCACAAAGCTTTTATAGAGCCTGTTGTTTCTGGAAGAGCTGCAGGGCATTCATTACTATTGCATCCAAGGTGCATGCTCATTTGTTCATCCAAACACATTCATTTCATGTTTGTTTTGTTTTGTTTTTTGTACTACATCTGTAATCATGTGCTAATGACCTCTTTCATATGTGGCATCATTTACTGCCTGATTTTAGGCTTCAGTTATTAGAGATAAGGTACTAATGGCTCGTCATTCCCAACTACAACTACTGATTTTAGATGCTAACTCAGTGCTGCTTTAATGCTGCCTTACTGTCTTTTTTACACAGCTGTGAGTTAAACACTAATTTTGCTAACTGAGGTCATTCAAAGAGCTACTTATTACAGGTAAGATATAAAATGTTCAACATCGTTCACGTCTTCAAAAGATCTGACTTTTAATTCAAGACGTGTACAAGTTGTAAAAACGTGGCTCGGTAATAAAGGAGCTAAAATGCCCTCTCTGCTAAGACGTCAGTGGACAATAAATACCAGCACATTGTTTGAAGCTTGA
>JAVKLF010000021.1:8594942-8610678 GCA_034783495.1 Millerichthys robustus
TGCAGAGGAGGAGATTCTCAAATTCCACTCTGATCTGGTGACAGGAAACTATTTCACAATTCTCTCTCTTTCTCTCTTTCTCTCTCTCTCTTGCTCAAAAAATAAGATAGAAGCCCAACATTGTTCAGACATGAATTAAAACATACTGACTAACTAATGATGATTTTTAAGAAGTTTCAAAATAAAACCCTACTTTGAATTATAATAAAGTCATTAATCTTTAAACACGTAATGCAGACGTTTAAGAAGCTTCACTTTTAATAAGAAATGCTGCGACCAAAACTTAGACATGTTCCTTTTTGCTGAAGAGGAAAATCAAAAGGAAACTTCTAAATTCAAGATCAGTTTACAGAAGAATTGCACAGTTGGAATGGAAATGCTACAGATTTGTGCACACTCTTGTTTCTGGAGGTTAATTATGGTGAAATGTTGTAAATGGATAAATAATTCAGCTGTATGGAGACAGAGCTACTCACACTGACTTTGGGAAACGTACACAGATGAGTTTGTTGGAACAAAAGAACATTTTATAAGTTGAAACCAAGAAAAAAAAAACATTTATTTAGTGATTTTATGATGCTGAATATTTTAGTTCCTGAGTAATTTGCTCAAACCTTTTTGTTTTTTTGAAGCAGCTCCTGCAGTTTTCAGAGAGGGAGGCTTAAATAACATCTTCATACAGATTCAGTTGTAAGTAAACTTTCTTGGGTTTTAAAGCAGCTGCTATAATCTTTTTTTATTGTGATTTTGAGCTTTTTTTTCTTCTTTTGTATCGTCAAATACCATTTTTGAAATACTTTTGCTCTTTATTGTGCTGTAAAGCACTTTGTTGTTGACGTTTTGAAGGGAGCCATATAGATAAAAATGTCAATTGTTTACTTATTCTGAGAAAAGAATGTAAATCAGGCAGCCAAAGTCCCAAAATCTGAATCTTTTTGTGGATTTTTACTAAGAAAAAACAGCACGCTGGAGCTGCTTCTCCAAGTTTGAGCTTATCTGTCCCAATTATTCACCTGTCCTTTTCCTCCTGTTGCATCAAACTGCTGCGTTGGTTGTATCAGGATAGTTCCGTCTGAGCTGGACAGCAGAAAACAAGGGACACCACCAAAATTAGCAGCAGACAAAGAGCTGTCTGTGCTTCTGTGCTCAGGAAGAGGCCTTCGGCTCTGATGTGGCGAGCTGCAGTACCTGTGACACACACTGAGTTCCTGTGTTGAGAGTATGATGTCTGCTGCACGCGCTCGCCAGTGGCAGGGTGCTGACTGACAGGAACACACACTGGCAGCCCCGGCTCCTCGTGAGTCCTGACGGGGGGCTTCCCTCAGGCGATCGGGGTTGGGAGAGAGAGAGGTGATTATATGCAGCAGCATCATTGTCTGAGAAGTTTGCTGGAAGGTTGGAGGAGCTTCGTGTGGAGGACGATGGAGGAACAGCTGGAAATGAAGCGGCGGAATCGGGACACAAACCCTGAAAGGAGCAGATAATATGGAGCAGAAAAGTCTTTGTTTATGTTGAGATTCAAAACTGCTGTGGAAGGCAGAAAAACGCTTTGTGGTGGGGCTGATTATCTTCCGAAATTGAATACAAATCTTAAACCCCGGTTGCTCGCTTTATCTCTCCACTCCTTTTTTTTCTCTCTTTGCTCCTCTTACAGCCAATCAAAGCCCCAAATGAATTATGGAAAAAGAAGAAGAAGCAGCTGTGTGCGAACGCCTGTGTAGTTGAATTTCCATATAGATAGTGGAGAACATTAAACGTGTCTGTCCACTCTTCCTCTTATTACATTTTGATGGAGAGATGGCAGCTTCATCTACACCATCCTGTATTTTTTTGGCCTCCATGCTGTGTTTTTATCTGACTCAGACACTTGATTGTCCATGAACCTGGGTTAACCCCCACAAACAGGAACCTGCTGTCTCCTCTTCCTCTGGCAGAATATACAGTTAAAGGTTAAAGTGGGGAGAAGATGGTGCTTCATGTGGAAATCTGCAGCTTCCAGGCTTACATGTAAATTAACATGCAATTAAAAACAGGCAAATAAGCCGTCCCCTGGAGATGGAGGGGGTGAGAGGAGCAAATGGAGGAGAGGGCTCTCAGGATAAGAGCCTGTGTCACTCATCATTAGCGTAGCATTAAAGTGAAGGGGACCTACATCTAAACTCTGGGTCACATTCAGGCAAGCCTGCTGGAAAAGAACCACCCCATCCTGCAGGAAATCATTTCTGCCTCAGATCAGACAAAAAAATGCAAACAATCGTTCAGTGGATAATTCGGCTATTGTTCTCAGAAAGCGTGCCATTGTGCGCCTCTCGAATAAGACAAGCTATTGTGTTGTGTGTGTGTGTGTGTGTGTGTGTGGGGGGGGGGGGTTTCAGCACAAAGATGTGGAGTTTTTTTATCTATCTCTGGTGGAAATGTTCAGAATGCAAGAATGGAGAGGTGCAGCAGAGTCCATAGAGCCTTACAGTTCTGTCTCCCAAAATTCCAACGCACCACCTCCTTCCTCCCCCCTCAGGCCTCGGCCCAACCACCCTGGAAGCCCACTGCTCTCTTTGCCCTCCCTCCCTGCCCTCTCTTCACTCTCTCCCAGAGGAGCGGGAGGAAAGGACTTGGAGGGGAGCGGGGGGCTCAATGAGGAATGGCAGTGAAGGTGGGGGTGAACCCCACACAACGGCAGCCAGGCTGCACAGTACAGGGGGGCACAGAGGAAGAGAAGAGAGGGAGAGGAGGATGTGGGGTGGGGGGCACCCTGGCAGAGGAGCACCCTTCTCTAGAGACCTGTCGCCTCAACAATGACTGTGACAATGACACTGGAGGAGGAATTTCCCCTGAACACCCCCCCCCCCCCCCCCCCACACACACACACACACACACACACACACACACACGCACACACACACACACACACACACACACACCACCACACACACACACCTCCCTCCCTGATGTTTTTTTCTTTTCGTAGCCCGTTAAAACCTGCAGAGGCGAGCTGAATGACTCCCTAATAGATTTCATTTGTTACAATTATCATAATTAAACATATGTCAGGAGCAGACAAAGGCAGCGTTCTGTCAACACCTTCAGGCAGAGGCACCTGAAAAGGATCTTTTCTTTACAATTTAATTAGTCCGAGCAGATCGAGTCATGGAGCATGTTTACAGTCATTTCACAGCCTCTGACTCACTAATTCAGACTTTCATCATCTTGATTGGTTTTTTTATGTGTATATGCAATTCAGCTGCTGAGTAATGTAAAATTGTCCCAATACTACATCCTTCATTGTATATTCTGTCTGTTTCAGCATTAACTACTTTAGATGTTCTTGTTGGAGAGGAATTATTCAAATACTCTGAGGGTTTTCTCCTCCTGCCACCAGCCAAGCATCTTTTCCTCATTCTGTGTCCAGTTCCACTTTCTCCTCTTCTCCCCGTTCTCTCATGTTCTTCTGTGACCAGGAGAGGCAGGCAGGTGGTGGGTAAGGCCCTCCTGGTCTGAATCTGTCGGCATGATCAGAAAAAGGAAGAATTGGTGTTGCAATTAAAAGAAAAGGCAGACCCCCTCAGCCTTAAAGGAACAAATCCTCTAAAAACGTATTTAAAATAAACTCATGATCATTCCATTTCTCTGACAGCTCTCTAACACCTGTAAGACCATCTCGTTTTAACACAAAGATCAGGAAAATAAAAACTTTTTCAATGTTTTAGAGCTCTTGCAAAATGTAGATTTGGGTTGCAGCTAAAAGAGCTAAAATGACGCCGCGGGTTGTTTGAAAAGAGTCAGGAGATTTAAAAAAAACGCAGCCTGACTGACCCTGACTTTATCATCATGTTTCAGATAACAGCTCGTTTAACCTTGACGCCTGCAGCAAGACAAAATAAACTTGGAAATTTGTTTTTCCGTTAATGTTTCAAACAATCGTTTCAAATAAAATCCCGATTATTGTTCATATTTAGAGCTCGTTGTGGAACATTTTCACGTCGGAGCTAAATTAAAAAAAAATGTAAAAGTTCTGAAAAATGTGTTTACGGGTCGGGTTTTTAATAAATCAACCTGAATGAAATTCTGCCGAGTCCAAAGGGACTGAAACCTGCGCAGTTTTCCACTCAGACACTTTTAAAGTCCTCAATGTAAAAGAAAAAAAGCCGCAGGTGGGTTTAAAGCTGCGGGAGTTGGGGTCACCTTTAATTCCTGCGAGGCTTCACTGAGATTCAAATATTAATTTCTATAAAACTAAAGAGAGGATTATTTGTCATATGTTGGTAACATTTGATCAATAATCACCTCAGAGCTGCTGAGGACACCCAACGGATCATCTAAAGATGTCCCCTTTTCAATCATTTCTGATCTTTCAAATGGATCAAACTTTTTTTTTTTAAATGTGTGTTGTTCAGATTACTGAATTTTGAACTCCACTAATGAGATGAACAGTAAAGATCTGAGAGCTCCCCAGCGCTGTGCTCAGGGGCGCAACCAGAATCCAAGTCAGCGGATTTTCCTCAAACGATTATCTGGTTTTTGACGCAGTCTTCAGGCGTCCTTCACGTCAGTACAAACACGGGAAGGCACATAATTTGTATTTTGGGTACCTGGAGAGTAAACAAAAGCTGCCAGTGAAGAACCGCAACTCCAAAGCTGGGCTGCCAGAGCTGCGCATTTCGATTTTTTTAAGCTGTAAAAACCCCAGCAAAGAGGGCTAAATGAATGTTGGTGTTGTTTGATCAGAAACTTAAACTTAGATTGATTTTTTTCAGTCTTTCTGCGCCTCTCTTTGCCCCCTTTTAACGCTGTTGCTAGGGGGAGCAGGGCGTATATGCGCTGCCTGGCCGCGGATGACGGGCGCAGGGTTGGGGAGAAAAACTGAAATTATGCGTAAATTAGAGACTTTAATCGAGCGTGTTTGGAGTCAACACGACCCTGGACCCCCTACTACCCAATTCCGGACTCAAATTCGGGTATTAATGAGCGCAAAGGGGCGCATTTCTGCGCTTTTTCTCCATTACCTTATATGGCAGGGCAGAGACAGCTCGTGCCTGTGTTTAATAGGCTGGCCGCTGCCGCTCTGCTGAGAGGCTTCACTTTAACCCTTCTGATGCTGAATTATTTTTGGAGCAAAGCAGAAAAACGTTGGCTTCTTTCGGCTCGTTCGGTTCGGGTTTCGAACCACTTAAACGCGTTGTCTCCGTTTTGTCCCCCACGGCTGTCTTTAAGCACAGTGAAAGGGGACGTTTGCGCACGGTGGCTGCGTTATTTTTGAGGGTGGTGGGGCTCATGTTTCCAATAAACTCCCCGTAAATCTGTTTGTCTTCACGTGGCTGACATTTACAGCACAGATAACAAGCCCACTGCTGAAGTGGGTTTTAGCGGTTGCTTTCAAAAACGTCCTAATGGAGGTTTGGAGACCAACGAGTTGTTTTAACCCCAAATGAGGTGGGTTTTGGACAGAGTTGAGGAAAAGTTGCCGCAGGTGAGCTGAAGGCTGAGCTGGGAGCCCATGACACTGAGTCCACCATCAGCCCGTGTGTGACCTACATCTGTAAAACCAAACAGATCGAACTGAACCTGAGTGCTGCTGCTTTTAGAAGCTCCAAATCATGGAAAATAAATATAATATTTAATGGTTTTGGGGCGTTTTTACACAAAACGCATTTTCCTTTCAGATTTTGTTTTGGCAGCTCAGAAGTCTGACTTTTGTCTTTGGAAACATGTTTGGATGATCGTTTCTTTTTTTAGGTCGGCATATATTTACTCACAAGTTGGAGTCAAAATGTTGCATCAACTGAAAAAAACACTGAATTTTATTAAAATTTCTTACACTCTATCGTAATTTCATTTTTAACTGATTAAAATCCCAGCCCCCTTCACCAGTGGAGCTCGGTTTGGATAGGACCACTCTGCAAGGTCTTAACCTCCTACTCCCCCCCTTTCCTGACGTCACGCACCGAGCCGAAGCACGAGAGAGAGCGAGGGGGGGTAAAGAGCTGCTGTGAATATCTCTTTGCCAGGACGGAGTAGGAGTGTGCAGAGAGAGAGAGAGAGACAGAGAGAGAGAGGTGGAGGGAATATACTGTCGGATTTGGATACAACTGGATAGCGAGCGCGCACAGAGCAGAGAGAGAGAGAGCACATCAGCGGTGCGTGACCAGCGTTTCACCCCCTCCTCTTCCTCCTCCTCCTCACCCTGACCCTGCGATCGGACCGAGCCGAGAATGGAGCTCCCTGCCGCCGGAGAGCACGTCTTTGCGGTGGAGGGAATCGAGAAGAAGCGCATTCGGAAGGTATAGGGGACTGGAACGTGCAGCCAGAGGGCGGGAGGGTGGGGGGCAGTTTGCATGGTGGGGGGCACCGCTCGTCCTGCACGGACGGAGCAGAATTGTTGAAATTATACGACCTTTCACCATTTTGTTTTCTTCCTCCTCATCCTCTTCCTCTCTACCTTCGCAGGGCAAGATTGAGTACCTGGTCAAGTGGCGCGGCTGGTCCCCCAAGTAAGCTTTTACTGAAACATCCGATTCCAAAGTATTTTTTTAAGGACGCGCGTGAATCTGTGGGTGTTTGTAGATGGGAGTGCGCGCTCTGTTCGGTTTGTGTGTGTGTGTGTGTTTCAGTAGATGCCTTCACTAATTTATGCGAGGGAAAAGAGGCAGAGGGGGGTGGTGATGGGGGGGGGGGGGGTAGGTAGGCACTGCCATGTAATCCCGTTTTAATTATTTCTGCTCTGCCAGCGAATTTACGAGGCAGTGGTGCTAAAATGGCCGACTCCAAGTCGGTGCCGTTTGGATCCGCGCACTTTTATACGGCTGCAGTTCGCGGTTGGATCATCTTCCACTGCTGACACACACACGCGCGCGCGACAAACTGGTGTTTGTTTTAGGCTGCATGTGATAAAAAAATATGACACGGAGTCAGCTTTTTTTGTTTTACGTTTGAGAAATAAATAAATGTTTAGGGGCGCTGCGCTGCGTCACCTGTCCGACCTGACGGCGCGCGCTGCCGTGTGAAGACGTGGGAATGTGTGTTTGAAAAAGGAAGTTTGCACGTGACAGCTCTCTGACAGTTTGTACACCGCCCCCCTTCTCTCTGCTCTGCAGGTACAACACATGGGAACCGGAGGAGAACATCCTCGACCCGCGCCTCCTCGTCGCCTTCCAGCACAGGTGAGAGCGCGACGTGGACTTCGCACCCGGCCTGCTCAACCTCCAGCTCCCACCGTGACCATATAAGGGCATGGGAGGAGGGGCGCTCCAGTACCTCTGCAACCCACCACCGCCCCCTTCTACCTCCCTCTTATAGGGGCTATATGGTGGGGGACAAACTGAAGGAGGAAGTCCTGTTTCGTTTTAGAGGACATAACGTCACCAGATTTGGCAACGAATTTTCACAAACTACTTTTTAAGTTAATTTGTTTGCTCTGCAATTAGAGGTAACAGTTTTTTCGCTATGGCTGAAATTTGAAATAGCAGGCAGACAACACCAACTTACTTTTGGTTAACATGTTAAGTTAAGTTGCCTTACCTAAATGAATTTATCTTTAACAACCCTTATAGGACCTGTACGCAATATGAAATAGCATTCTTGCTTAAAAAAGCTAAATTGTGGACTACAGTAAGATGATAATAGCAGCTGCATCATTTCCCTACCTGCAATTGAATGCACAGGCATGGCCAATTGTCTTTTTTCAAGTGCCTAACATGGTCTGATGACAGTCAGCAGATTGATTAGCAGTCAGTCTCCCTGCACTGCTGAGGCAGGAAGGAGTTTAGAAGATGAGCTTACCGAGGACACACGGATTTGTTGTGGATTAGCTTTAACCCTTTAACCATCTGAGCTGTACTTTTTTGTTCTTGACTGACCTCATAGTCTTCCCAAACTGTTCAGCGCCACTTCTTTTGACACGTGATGTCAAATTACCTTCACAAACTGAAAGATAGGCCTGCGTTGCGAGTTCACTAATGCTGTAAAAACGATCCACGTTGCCCATATGTCCGAGGTTGAGATGTTAATGAATTCCAATACGGCTGTCATTTCATCTCATGTCGTGTTGGACCCACGAGGCCTGAGTGAGATCGCCTCTCTCTGTAGGCCGCAGCGCACTCGTGGGACTGAGCGAAGACATGATGGCTGGGGAAAGGAATTCGCCTTTCTGAAAAGGCTAATTGACACACAGAGCTACTCAACGTTTCCAGTGTACTGCTCTCATATTCCCCCCATAGACCGCCTGCCTCTGTGTGTGTGTGTGTGTGCTGATGGTCATGGAGAGCTGCCTCGCCGCTCTGTGTGTGTGGATTCCTCTCTGCTCCCTCTGGATGGGGGGAGGGGTTTGGACGAGGGGAGTCTGTAATTGCCAAATCTTGTGTGAATGAGGGTCACCCTGTTCGACGCCGCTTTAAAATTGCACACATCACACCGAGGCGGACTGTTTATTGTGGCAATTTTCTGGCAGCTCTTATCATTCTGAACATCTGTAACAAGAGGCCAACAAGGGTGGTGTTTTGTTTTGTTTTGTTTTGTTTTTCCCCGAGCCTGCCTGGTAGAAGCTTATTTACAGCTGGCCTTCACCCACCTCTGGTTATTTATGAGCCGGTGCTGAGTCAGGGCTTATGTTGGGGGGCAATTTTTTCACAAATGGCACCGTCCTTCATCGGTCTGGCTACAAGAACACACTACGTGTCCGCTTTTAAAACATAGGCGTTGAGTTACACAAAACCTCTGCAACTGTACTTCAGTAATATTCACGCAATTTCATTTGTAGCTCCTGATTCTAATTAAAGATTGAGGAAGGATGTGCTTCAGGAGGGTGGATGTTGCAAAGGCGAGGGCAGATTTTCCCTGCTGTAGCCCTAATTGAATTTCTCCATGGATAATGAGAATATGGAATGGGTCGATTACCATGGAGAGCTATGCAAATAATGCCCACAATGCTTTGCAGCGGCCCACGTGTGAGCATTCATTAGTCCTCTCAATCCCTGTTCCACTTTTGACCTTGAATAGGTAGAAGAGAATTTGTGAATACTAACAAAGCTTTAATCTCTTAAGCAATAAAAACAGATTTTCAGGCTTCTATGATGCAAAATAACCATGTTTTCTTTTTCACAGAGAGAGGCAGGAGCAGATGATGGGATACCGAAAAAGAGGACCGAAACCAAAACATCTTTTGCTTCAGGTATTTATCGATGATTTCTCATTAGTTGTGGAAACATCCTGAATCACTGAAACATGTCTGAGAGTTTCACTTTGGGCCTCCAGAACTGAAATCTTCAGTCACTTCTGTCACACCTGCTGCTGCCAATATGGCCATGACTATTAGTAGATTCCTTTGGCGGGGGGTGGGAAGGCTCCACAGCTGGACTTACCTCCACAGTCAACCTGAAACCTGAGGTTTAAAAGTGCAACGCATGAATGCGCTTGTTTCATCTGTCGGCTAAATATTTTGGGGGCTAAAAAGCTCAGATGCAAAGCATGGCTTGTTGCTTTTCAGTGCATTTTCATTGCTTCGAACCACATGAAAGTGTAATTTTGACATCTTAGAATCTGTTCCTAATTGCTCTGCCGTGTTACTCCGTGAGACGGTGGAGTCACACATGGCCGGCAATCAGGACTAAAGCGTGACATGTCTTGTGGCACTTCAGTGACCTGGGGTGACGGCCACAGCTTCTTGAGCGTTCCGCTGCATTGCCCCTCTGTCGGCTGCGAGGGGTCAGTCTGTACACAAGGAGTGGGGAGGGGAAAGGAGGGCTTTGAACCGAGTCCTGATGGGATGTTTGCCTAATTTTTTTTTGTTGAGAGTTGTTTGATAAGGGACCGCAGACCATCTTGTAGCTTTATGTGAGTCTATTACATTTTATGATAAAACATTTGGATAGAGCTTTATTTATCCAAAGCATCTCACCAGCATCTCTCACCTCTTTTATTAATGTGGACTTAGTTTAAAGGTCACACCCCTAAAAGTAAATTTTGAATGCCCCTTTGGCCACCAATTTAAAGTTAAAGAGTAATGAAATAGTTAAAATATTCCACTACAAATAGGAGACACCTTCAAAAAGCAGATACAACATCATTTTCGCGGATTCTTTTACATAAACAGATATGACGTATTTATGCTGGAGACCCAATATGCCAGGTAGTTCTGTCTTTATTTTCTACTGACACTGACAATTGTTTTTACTTGTTAATGAAAATCAACAATGATACCAAAGAAAGACTGTTCCTAAAGAAGCGTTTATTCAATCCATTTTCTGAAATTTGCTCACTGTGTTCCATCCTTATCTGGATACTTTTGATAGATGCAGGTCAAGTTTTCATAAAATGCCTTTTTTTTTCTTTAAGGTGCCCTCATTTGCCCGAAGATCAAGCATTCCAGCAGGTTTTGAGGAACCATCTCAGGATTCAGAGGCTACAGTCAAATCTGATCCCATCCAGGTCCAGCGCTCCCAGCCCCAGCAGTACCAGCTAAACAGCAAGAAACACCATCAGTACCAGCCCAACAGCCAGGAAGTGCCTGCTGACCAGTTAGCCAACAGCAGAAAGAAGTTCATCTATCAGCTGAACAGCAAAAAGCACCACCACTATGAGCCTGACCCCCATATGTATGATGCACAGGCGTCTAGGCTCAAGGAGGTGGTGAAAGTTCAGGAACCAGCCAGTAAACCGGCTAATCCCGGGTGGAACTTGCCTCTGGCCCTCCAGCAGAAATGGATCCGTGACAAAGACACTGGCTGCTTAAGCAAAGTCAAAGAGCTGGCTGTGGAAGTGAGGAAACCAGCGATTAAAGAAGCGCAAAGTGAGAATGCTCTTAAACCCAACCCTAAAGACGCTATGCTACCAAGTGCCATCAGCAGCAAAATGAAGATAATCAAGAATAAAAACAAGAATGGACGTATCGTTATTGTCATGAGCAAATATATGGACAGCAACAAAGTCCACGGTGCAAAGGACAAACACAAAGAGACATCAAAAGAAGAGAAAACGCAAACTGTTGAACCATCCGAGATCAATCCAACACTCAGGACCAACGTGCTGGAACACCCAGAGAACGGTATTCCCAAAGAGATCTGCAACGGCAGGTCCCTTTCTGTTGCCAAGCATCCCATCAAGTGCTCCCCGAAAAACAGACATTTTTCTAAACCTTCACCGAGTACGGCCGAGGAGTACAACACAGAGGTGGCTCGGGGTCAAGCAGATTTACCGGAGGATTTGCCCCTGCAGCTAACCGCCAGCTCCCCCCAGACTTCTTGGACTGCTGACACCAACATCCCAACACCTACAGCTGCCGACCCCATCAGGATTCCTTCCTTTCCAGGGGACCGGAAGCGGAAACTCTCAGATCCCGTCGAGGACAGAAATTTTGGCAAAGTCTACCTGATGTCGAGGAGCTCAAGCTTGCCCTGCAGTGCGGTCCCACCACCTCAGGACAAACCCATGGACCTACACTGTAGCGGCCCACGCCTCAGCAGTACATCTACATATGAGCTGGAGGAGAGCCAAGAGGAGCCGATGGACCTCAGCTGTCCCAAAAACAGGAAGCAGGTTGAAGCCGAAGCTCCTCGGCAACCAGAGCCTGAGCCTGCGGTCAAAGACACACCGCCTGAGAAAGAGGACGCTCAAAAATCCACTGAAAAATCGAAGCAGCCATCTGCTAAAAAAGTCTGCCCTTTTATGGGAAACATCATTATCACTGACATCACAACAAACAGTCTAACCGTCACCTTTAAGGAATACGTTCCGTTCTGAGGAACCAGTCGGACAAGCTTGTTAATATGTGCATATGTACACAGACATACACAAAAACATCAAATGAAATTGTATATGTTGAAATTTATAATTTATAACTGAAGTTTCAAATGTTTCCTACATTGTTTTATACTGTAACTCATTGGATCCAAGAAAGGGGCCTCGACTATTTGAGTGAATGGTGGAGATTTATCCACACACACACAAAAAAGGAAAAAGTCAGTCTGTTTGTCGTATGGAGCTTAAGACGATAATGTTGCTGTTTTTTTATATACCTTTACCAAACTTATAACCTGAGATTTTTGAAGGTTTATACATGTTTTGTATTAATATTCTCTTATTTTGGTCATAATGGTGGAGAGAGAAACTTGGCTGAGATTACAGATCGAATTTAAAGCACTTAAAATGTTTTATTTTAATGTTTGCTGTGTGGAGGAGCTGCTCGTGTCTCATTTAGCACATTTTTCATATTTTCTTTTTTCAAAGATTATTACAACAGTCTTGTTTCCTTACAGAGGACTGGCTTAATTTGGTTTTGTTGGTTTGTTTTAAGACATATATTAGCTACAAGTTGCAAATTTACTAAGCAGGTGTGCCTGAACTCAGTGTAAACACATTCACATGTCCACTCCTTTTAGGCAATCTCTGCGCTAACGTAATTGCGATGACACATTTTTAGCACCAAGTTTTCTTTTTTTTATGGTTTATGAGTAAAATCAGATCCATAAACTCTCAAGGTTCCGTCACTTTAAGAGAAATGTGTCATTTATGTGAGTTTCCGTTAAGACAAGATGAAGTTGTTTACCTCCCACAGAGTATCATCTCATTTAGCTGCTGAAGCTTACAAGATAATCTGCAGAGCACTATTATTAAACAACACCAGGGTCATTTTTTTAAAAATTGAGTTTTGTTATAGAGATTAAATGTGACTTTAAATCCTGTTACAGGCAAACCAATGCGTTGAAGCTGTTTCAATCATACTGCTGAAACTTTAGAGCTGTTGAATGTAAGCTGCTGAGTTAAATTGTCTTTTTTTTTTCCTTTTCTGAGCATTGAATGCAAATCCAGTCAAAATGCTACAAGGCTGTAACCATGAAGGTGAAGAGGAGTGTGTGTTTTACAGTTTGGTTTGGTTTAAAAGCAGGAGCTGTTTCCTGCATCATGTGATCCCACTGTCGCTTCCTTTTGTTTTCGCTCCTTTCTTGCACTCTGCTCAGCATGGAAATGATTGTTAGAAAGTCTATCAGCCGGCTCGTTGTTTGCTCAGCTTCTCGGACGTTTCACAATAAAGATTTGACCTCTGACATGTTGGTGTGTCTGTGTTAGGGGCAGGGGGTGGAATCTTTGTTTTTAATTATTATTCTAGGGGAACATTTCAGAATCTAACAAGATAAGCAGTCTTTGCTCAGACGGGAACATGAAACACTTCTGTTTTTTTGTTACAAGGCTGGGATGGTAAAACAGATCATGTTGCATAATTCCAAATGGTCCTTTTTGCACAAAGGGTTATGTGTGTTGCGTAACGGTCACTTGTGTTATTAAAACCTTTGCCCCTGCATTATTTCTCCAATTCAACGTGACCCCATGCAGGAATGTAAACACGAGCAGGAGGAGGGCAGCGCGGGCGGTTATGTAATTCTTTGACTCTGTCATGGAGAAAGGCTCTCTGGGAGGTAAATACTCACCCCGCTGTGGACTGTGAGCCTTTTTTTTCCCAGCTCAGTGCTGAAGAGAAGGGTGTCAGGGTGACATTTAATTATATCCTCGCTGCTAGATCTTCGTGTCATTTCCAGAACATTGGCTAAGCTGTTATAAAGACAAATTTAGGGAACCTGAATGCGTCACAGTGACGCAGCAATTCCCCCAAACCACTTTTGAAGCAATAAAACTATGATTTTATTGCACTAAAGCATAGTAAACATGTAGATTTATTGGACAAAACAACATTAAACGACCTTTTCTTGACTTGGCCAAATGTTGCAGGGCCGCTCCCAGCCTTTGATAATAAAAGGTCACATAAGGCCTGGAGCCCCACGAGCTCTCAGCCTGCAGACAAAAATAGTTTTGTTTTTTGTTGCTGAACTCCTGACGGGCTGCAAGTGAACAGAAAGGCCCAGGAATGTGTGTGTGAGGTGTGTTTTGGGGAGGTGATTGTATCAAAGAATGCTGACAGGACAAATTGTAATGGCTTTATAAGGCAAAAAGGAAAAAAAAAAACTTAAAAATAATTTTTTTGCACAAAAAGTTTATCCTAAAGTTAGGATACTTTACTTATTTTCTAATTCTGAGTGTGTAAAAGACAGAAAAAATATCTTTAAAGTATCTTAACATTAGCTAAATTGATAAAACACAGACAAATTCAGGCCTCATGTTTTTGTCATTATTTTTCAAGATTTTAACAAACGGAGTTTCTTATTGCTGCTCATTACTACAAGTTAGGTGAGTCAAACCTATAATATTCTTCTCATGTTTATTAGTTTTGTGCTCTTGAAAGGTGAATCCATAAATGTCAGATCTTTATTTTACTCGTGCAGTTTATTTATTTGCAAATGATCCCCAAAAAAAAGGAAGGAAGAAAGAAAGAAAACTACGGGAATAATCGAGGTTAACCCCTGGATTACCTGAACCTCAAAACCTTCGTGTCCCCCTGTCTCTCTACATTAAAGCGGCTTTCTGAGTCAGTCATGCATCAGTAGGAAAGTGAAACATCTCTGAGCAGCAGGGGGAACATATTTATAGACCAAGTGTGATGTTTCACATTCCGCTTTATCATCCAGCAGCAGCTTCAGTCTGCACAGAGCTGCTATCGTTTCTGCAGAACCAGACATCTCGTCAGCCTGCAGGTGTGACCCGCTGCAGGCCCCGTGCAGCACAGAAAGGACAAACCGTCAGCACGAGCTCTTAATGCGCAGAAATAGAAAGGTTCCGCCTGAACGCTGCCGTCCACCAGGACGCGTTTTTTTTTTAACTCTGCAGCTGAAGCTTTCTGTTTTGTCTCCCTTCTTGTGGTTTTGTAGCAGCACCTTGAAGCAGAAAACGTCGCCTGATGTAAAGTAGGACAGCGAGCAGAGCGCAGCAGTTGCCCAGAAACCAGAGAGCCAATAATGTTCTCACATAGAGAGCGGCTCTGTTAATTCATGTGCGGCTGTCGTCACTGCGGCTCCTGCGCTTTTCATCGACTCACAACCAAATATGGAGAACCGCAACGGCAGCCGTGTGTGCGTGCGTGTGTGTGTGTGTGTCCGCTGCACAAACCGTGCAAGCTTCAGCCATTCTGCCGCCGACAGGAAATGTCGGTCTGACTGCGCGCTCCGAGAGGATCAAAATGGTGGTTCATGTTCCGACGCTGCAGCCGCGGCGCATCTTTTGTCCGCGCGGCTGCAGCGCGCGCCCTTTGTCTGCTCTACTGCTGCCGGGGGGACAGTCCGAGACAGAGACCTCAGAGGACATGTCCTGCATGTCACACAGACAGGGTGGAGAAGAATAAATAAAAACATAGACAGAGAGAGAGAGAGAGAGAGAGAGAAAGAGAGAGAGAAGCTGCTGCGCACACAGCAGGCTGGCTACGCCCCGGTTTAATCATAGAACCAATAATTTGATATTTAAAGCAGAGAGAGCTTCCAGAGAGGATATTTAAGTTCAATTATAATTTATATTAAACATATATGTTGTAGTTTTAAACATCCGTATCAAATCCCGACACAGTATCATCATTAAGTCGCTTCTGGGGGGGAAAAGCAGCTTCTTTTCCCCAAGAAAGCTCAAAAATATGAATAGGCTGTAAGTGCTTCACCTAAGCGGAGACAGATATGTAGAAACCACCTGAGAGGTTCTGGGTTCTGGTTTGTAGCTCCTGCAGGCATGAGAAGCTCAATATAGGCTACTTCTCTTCTTATTAGGAGGAAGGAAGAGCAAAAGCGAGAAATGAAGAAAATTTATGCAAAGGATTCAAAAGCAGATTAGACCTTATATATATATATATATAAGGTCTAATCTTCAGATTATATAT
>JAVKLF010000021.1:8611296-8626188 GCA_034783495.1 Millerichthys robustus
TATTAGAGCAAAAAAATCCAACAGTTGTAAAAAATAAATAAAGCAGATTTGGTTTTCAAATTTTAAAATTCAGATTTTGGGCTTCATTTGACCACCAAATATTAATAACAATAATCTTAAATATAGCAGTCTAGAGAAACTACAAAATCCTTAACACTTAATTCTATTAAACGTGTCAGGTTTATTTTCTTAAATCTGCGTGTTTTTTTCTTTCGCAGTCTCGAAGTCGCAGCTTTGCGCCGTCTAACAATTTGTGCACAAAACCTTTTTCATATTTTCTTTTCTTAGTCGCTTTTTTGGTCTTGTTTTTTTTTCCCCATAAAATAACTAATAACCCAGACCCCCATCTGTATTTTAGCACTGAAAAATAAAGCGAAAAAGAAAAACACAATCTCTGGAATCCGGCCGACTTCAAATTCATCATTTACTTTAAACGCACAAATGTAAAATAGATATCATTTTAGTTATCTCATAAATTCTAGATGACACCTAATTTCTATGCTCAGGTTATCTGAACAAAACAAAAAAGATCATTAAGTTAAAAAAAAAACTCTGACGCGAACCGCGAACAGGGAAAAAATAAAAATAAAAAATAGCCTACATGGAATCATTGTTTTGGTTGCTTATGGAATTAAAAAAATGAAGAAGCAGTTGTCCGGTCTGTGGTTCTGATCACCTCAAACCGAACCCAGAAAGCGGACATTTGATTGGTTAAAATATTGACACATTTAATTGTTGATAAAATGTAATGTTTATGATGATTATTCAGTTTCTTTCTTCGTTTTACTTTTATTCTGAGTGACATAAAAAGGTGGAGGGATTTCTGCTTCGCTTTTGGGGGACCCCCTCCAGCTGAAGGCCTCCTCTTGCTCCGCCGCGCCAAGCAGACATTCCTGTACAGCAGCGACGGCGCGCGCGCGCGGGGGGGGCCCCTCCTCCTCCTCTTCCTCCTCCTCCTCCTCCAGCTCGCAAACCCCACGTAGCAACAACGTGAGCCAATGCGCGCTCCTCCGGCCGGCGGTGCCTGGCAACAGAAAAAGACGTGATGACGTCCGCTCCGGATTGCGTATTATGGGATGTGCGGAATTAAACAAACCGAAGAAGAAGAAAAAGAAGAGGAGGGAGGGAGGGAGGGAGGAGGAGGTGTGGTGGGGGGGAGGGAGGAAAGAAGAGAGAGGGGACAAAAAAAACCAACCCGAAAAATAATCGAAAAGCAGGAGGCAGAGAGATCCGCGCGCAGGAGCATGGAGCTGTCTGCTGTCGGGGAGAGCGTCTTCGCTGCGGAGTCCATCATCAAACGGAGGATCAGACGGGTACACGCGCCGCCGCGGGGCTCTTCCTCCTGCAGCTCTTCGCGCAAACATGCGTGTGTCTATCTCTGTGTGTGTGTGTGGTTCTGTAATAACCCAAACGTGTTTGCGGATGTGTTTTTTTTCCACAGGGGCGCTGGGAATATCTGGTGAAATGGAAGGGCTGGTCTCAGAAGTGAGTGTCAGCGGCCGAGGAGGACAGCGCTCCATCCTGGCCGCCTGCTCCAACTGCACCTCCATCACACCACGAGCCTGTCGTCTCTCGCTTCACGCGATATGTTGTTGTTGTCCTTGTTTACTTCACCTTTTTTTCTCTGTGCACTTCCACGCGCTCCGTGTCCCGTTTATGGCACTGGTCACGTGTTCCATGTTTACAGAATTCCGCTGTGCCGGAGCTTCCCAGTGCGTCAGTGTCTATATGTTACAGCTGCAGCATGCTTCTTCTATTTTTGCCCCTTCTTCTTCTTTTGTTTGCAATGTGTGAGTCTGTGTGTGTGCGCCATTCTGGTATCAAACACGTCTCCTGTCGGTTTGTTGTGACGCAGATACAGCACCTGGGAACCGGAGGAAAACATCCTGGACGCGCGGCTGTTCGCTGCCTTCGAGGAGAGGTGGGGAGCTCTAATAGGCCTCTCAGCTGGTCGGGATTTATTTTTCTACTTCAAATCTTGTGAAAGAAAATCAATAAACTGCAGACTCCAACAGGTTGCCTGCTTGAATTTGTTAGGGGGAAATGACTAAAATCAGTTCGTTTTTATTTGCATTTTATGAAATACTCGATTAATTTATCTCTATAAGTAATTTAGTTATTTATACTTTGTGATCATCAGGGAGCGCGAAAGGGAGCTGTTCGGGCCCAAAAAGAGGGGCCCCAAACCCGAGACGTTTCTCCTGAAGGTGGGTGAATTCTTCTCAAGTTTATCATTTGCTTCTTGATGCAGAGAAAGTTTCGGATGATGAGTCATTCAGAAGATCTTAATAGTTTTGAAACCAAACTGGTGAAATGAAACCTATATGTGCTTCTTAGTTTTTGGAGATATATGGCGCGCTCATGCCGAGGCGTTCGTTTAGTTAAACTGTTTGGAATTCCTATTTTCTTTCCTGGAAAGCTTTTCATTAAGAACATTTTGTCCTTTTCTTCCTCAGGCTAAAGCCAAAGCAAAAGAAACTACGTATGAGTTCAGGAGAGAGACCCCCAGAGGGATTCAGGTCTCCTATCCCATCCCGGAACCTGTCATCACGCCGAGGGCCCGCGAAGGATTACGCGCCGTGGTTCCCACACTCTTCCCACCGAGCGCGATCAACAGGGGGGAAAGTGTCCTGGTGCGAGCACCAGAGCCAGAAAGGAGGCCCAGACCCCCTCCGCCAGAAGCTCTTCTGGACCAGGAGTCCGCGCGGTTCCCCAAAAAGCGAGGACGCAAGCCGAAGTTTCACCACGACCGGCTGGAGGACGCAGGCGGCTCAGCGACGGAGCCGGCCTCCAAAATGTCCCGGCGCCTGTTCCATCACGGGGAGACGTCGGACCACAGCCTCCTCCAGTTGACCCGGAGGTTCCAGGAGGAGACCACCATCACGCCCAAACCCAGCGGGGAGCGAGGGCACGCGGGGGGCGTGTACACCCATGACAGAAGCGCGCGTAAAGGCGAGCAGGACGCACGCAGGACTTATGGCTTGGTGTCCTTCCAGACGCCCGGAAGGCTGAAGCACTCCGAAGAGGAGCAAGTGGAACCCTCCCAGTCCGAGTCCTGGACCCCCTGCTTCCCAAGCTGGGAGTCTGTGACCGTGACTGACGTCACCATGAACTTCCTGACGGTCACGATCAGGGAGAGCAGCACGGATAAAGGCTTCTTCAGAGAGAAGAGATGAGCAACTAGATGTGTAACAAAACTGTCAGATTCTATTTTTGCTTACGTTCCTTTAAAATATGTACATACAAATATTTAATAATGCTTAAAAATAAACCAAAACTCATCATTGTGCTGGTTAGTGGCTTTTATATACTTTGTGCTCAATAATCAGCTATATTATTTATGCAAACAAATTCAAAAAAGTGTTATTCAGGTTAGTTGAGGTGAGTGAGATGTATTTCCTGTTCACAAAAAACACAGAGTTAAACAAAAAAATTACATTTTATTTTAAAGTAAAAAATCTGACCAAAATTAGAATAAATGAGCATAATTTTAATTAAAATATGAGGAAAACGTTCGTTCATTTAGAGGATTTTAAAACATTTTTTGAAATTAAGTCAATCAAATGACAAAATGGATATGATTTAATTGCTTTACATCCAGTCACTGTTAGAGAAACTTTAGTCAGCTTTAAAAGTGCTTATTCTTTTTAAGGGCTTTTTATTTTAAATTAATATGTCAATAATTCAAGAGCTCAAACATTACTCAATTATATTTTTCTTCCTGGAAAAGAACCTCTAAAACGTATAGCTATATTTTCAGTGGCATAAAGGCCTGATTTAAAGCCAACTAAATTCTAAAATTGTTTACATCATTTTCATACATCACAGTTTGTCATCAGTTTGCCTTTAAGCCCAGTCTGCTTTGATGATAACCTCCATTCATCAAAGCATAAATGAATAAAATATTTGGGTTAAAACCGCACAGTGACGCTCAGGGAAGAAATCCTGCTGGGGTTAAAACAGTTTCAATCTGTCTTTAAATGACTCCTTTGCTCTCAGGTCATCGTAGAGACCGAAAGAAGAGGCGGGAGAGGGGACGGGGCGGGGGGTGGGGGGGAGATGAGGGGAGGGGGGATGGGGTGGTCTGGGAATGGGAGCCCCGCATCACCTTAGTCTCTTACTGTAGGAGCGATGAGAGGCGGCTTCATTCAGACACAAAGCTTCCATTCATGTGCTTTGTGTCTGTGAGACACATGACCCGAACTCAGACCCTCCAGCAGAACCACCCCATCCACAGCTCAGCTCCCAAATCCTCAACTTAAGGACAATTTTCTAGATGTTTGCTAGAAACGATCCTTTTTGTTAAGTGAGCTGACAAATGTGGTCAGATTTGTCTGTGGTTTTGAGATTATAATCTGAGCTGCTTAAAGCATTTATTCAACCAGCAACATAAACTTGGGGTGGGGGTGAGCGTCAAATACCTTAATTGGTGTCCTTGGAAAGCGTCACGGTCCGCAGAGTTTCACCTCCACCAGATGTCGCCACCACCTTGAAAGGCTGCCAGGATGAGGCGGAAGTGCTCAGACTTTTTTTTTTAACGCGGGATTAATCGTTGATGAAAGCTGGGAGTTCGTGCCAAACGGCTTTGAAAATTACAGGTCGTTGAGTTGCAGCTCCTCCTCTTCCTCAGGCCTCGCAGCAAACAGGAGGAGGAGGAGGAAGAGGGAAAGACTCATCCAGATGTGAGGAAGAAAGCTGTGCTGCATTATCCTGCCACTAGATGACGCCAAAAACGCCAACTTCTCACCTTTGGATATGCCTGTGCAAATTCTCAGTTATCCGGGTCATTGCAACAACAAACAGGCTTAAATCAGAGGCAACCGGACTTAGGCTAGATCTATTCTTGTTTAGAAGACGTTTCGACACCCATCCGGGAGTCTTTGTCAGTTCTGGTAGCTCAGTGCGAGCTCTGGTAGGTTTGCTGTCACCTTTGGATAAAGTCAACGGTAATCAAAAACTCTGGTATGAACGGCGGCGGGCGATATGCAATCTTTAAGTATTTTGCCAGTCACATGTGAGGCTTTGTATTCAAATCTAAGTCAATAATCCAGTTAAATGCGTTAGGGAATGTTTTGCATTTAATTTAACGAGGCAAAAGGATGCGCAGAGGCGCGAACGCGTAAGAGAGCGAGAGCGCGTGCGCGCACGAGAGAACCATCTCTCTCTTTCCTTCTCCTTCAGAACCTCTCCTCTCTCTGGGCTTGTCCTGCAGCTGAGATGTTTCCACGTGTGATTCTGTCCGTCTTGGTTCTGGTTTTGTGTGCAGCTGATCTGTGCAACTGGACCGGAAGGTGAGCAGCTTTTCCTCCTTTTAACCTGTCTGAGGAAACATTTTTTCAGATATTTTAATTTGTATAAAATTTTATAAATTGCTACAGCCTACTTTTTCCCCCTTGCACCTGAGAAGTTTTTAACTCAAAAACAATTTGGGATAACGTCTTTCTTATTTTTACTTAAAATAATATTTCAGCTTAATGTATAACTTCTTTTCAAATTTGTATATTTTGTAAACAGTATGTAAAACAGTCTTAAATCAACTTATGCTTTCCTTTGGATCCAGAGGTTCTGCAACTAGCCCGGAGTCCAGGATCGTCCTGCAGGTCCGGCTCCGCTGCACGGAGGGATGGGTGAGGTGGGTTTACCCGGGTCAGTCTCTCAGGGTCATCCTCGAGCCCAATTTGTCCTCCACCAGGAGCGGCACCGTCTGCATCCAGCCGTCCCCGTCCTTCGGCGGGGCCAGCGTGTTCGTGGAGCGGAGCGGCCAGCTGCAGCTGCTGGGGGAGGAAGAGGAGGAGGAGGGTGAGCGGCACGGCCGGCAACAAGTCTTCTGCTTCCGGGCAAATGGGCCACACAGGCCCGCCATCTACATCCAAGGCAGCTGGCAGAGTCCAGAAAAATGGAGCGGAAGCAGGGTGGGCTTCAGATATGAGGTGGGCCCTGTGGCCCCCCAGCAGGGTGAGTCCGGATCAGATTTTCAGATGGATACAATTATATAACACAATCAGAAGATTTCTTAATATGATGTTATGCTGCAAATGTTCATCTAAAGTTATATTTTGAGTCTTTGGGAGGAGCTCAAAAGGCAAGTCAAAGAGATATGAAAAGAAACTCAGTCCTTATGACAGAACTCTGTCTAAGCAGCTGCTGGTCAGTTCTGTGTTTTGTCTGCTTGTCTGGTTTCCATCAGAGGACAAAGCAGAGGGGACACAGCCCACCACTGAGAGGGCTGGGGGGCACTGGGGCCAAGAGGCTCGCTTTCAACTCTCAAAAACATCTGAAATTCCGCAAATACCTTATCATTGTGCTCCTCTGTTTACTGGAATTTATCCGTGTGTGCGTCCTGGCCCGACGCCGTGATGTCACCCTCTGTCCATAATGGCCACAGCTTTTCTGTGAGACAGGGTCTGACTCTTGCTGTCTCCTGTGATGACTCCGGGGTCACAAAGTTAGGTGGACACAAAGGATGGCAAACACGGGGCTCAGAACTGGCTTTAGATGTGGAGGTGATGCTGCAGCAATTCCTTCAACCAAAACCATGGTTCCTGTCAGAGCTGGAAGATGAATGGGGCTGTAGATCCCTGAAGATTTTTTGAATCATGGTGCTTGACTTTGAGAGGGCAAGAGTTAGCTTTCAACTGAGTGTAAAATAAGAACAACACAAATTGAATTTGAGATTAACGTGCTTTTTCCTGTCCTGCAGCTTCATGTCGACCCTGCAGTGACACCGAGCTGCTCATGGCCGTCTGCAGCAGCGACTTTGGTATGTCGATGCCTGGTTTTGATGGTGATCTTAAAAGGCGCTTGTGCAAAGAAAACAACTGATGTGTTTCTTTCAGTGGTCCGAGGCCAAATAGAGAACGTCTCCCACGATTCTGCACGTCAGACATCAGTGGTGGAAGTTTCAGCAGCCAGGGTTTACCGGCAGCGCAGTGGAGCGTTTCAGCATCGTCCATCCACGTCGCCTCCGTCCTGGCTCGGACACGTCCACACCCTCCTGCAGTGCCACGTGAAGCCTGGGGACGGAGCATTTCTCTTTACAGGGTCCGAGCACTTTGGGGAGGCTTGGTTAGGGTGTGCTCCTCGATACAAAGACTTCCTGTCTGTCTATCTGAAAGCCCGGAGAGAACGAAGAAACTCCTGTGACTTCCCTCTGGACGGATGATGGGTGTTGCTTCATTCTATAACTCAGTAATGACTCTGTGGGAATCTTGTAATGCTGTCAAGTGCCAAGAAAGTGGCATCCAGTGTCAGCAGCAGGGGCAAAGCTGCTGAAATGTTGGAGAACAACAGATTTCTTGGTGCAGAACAGAAGCAAGCAGCAGGGAATTCTCTGAGGCTCTGAGTGGGTCAGACTGTCTCAGTCTCTGTCCTCTGAGAGACTGAGGAGGAGCTTTCTGTCTAAAACTCTCCTCAGATTCAGAGCTGTCCACTTCAGTCTCAGCTGAGCTTGGAGGGTCAGAGATTCCTCATCATCACAGAACTCTGTTTTGTAATTGACAGTTTATTCTCAAATGTCAGAACTTTACACATCAAATTTAGTGCAGCTGAAAAATGTTTAGGAGACTTGGGACTTGGCATTAATTAGAAACTACAAATGGGTTCACATTTCTCTTACTTGTTTTCAACGATTTCTTTTTTATTTAAGAGATTAAACCACATGTCTTAGTGTTTACATCGTCTTCATTTGTTCTTTGAATAAATTTTGACAATTTTTTAAACTGTGTGATTCCTATTAAAAACCCCAGAGCAAATGATTTACTGTTAAAACGAGGTCACATGGTGCGTACACAGAGAAAATATTTTCTTCAGTAAGAAACATGATGGGCTTTCTGAAAATGAGCAAAATTTCGGTAAAAGGTACAAGTTCAAGCAATTTAATTTTAGGTTTTGGCTTTTTCCATTTCAGCTGAAGGCAAACAAACTCATAGAAGGCCCTCAAAGCCTGGAGGCCCCTCCTCTTTTGGCCCCTGCCAGCCAAGAGAACAAATAATTGACTTTGGAAGAAACATCTCTCTGAGCTTTTCCACACTTACCTCGTGGATGAGCAGGGTTCACAAATTGGTGTGTTGAGCTTTTCATGAGCATTAAATAGCTGCCAGTGAAAGTGTAAAAGACCGAGCGGTGAGTGGCGAGTGCACAATGGGTCCCCGGCAGCGACCAGACCTCTGCAGACATAATGACCACTGTTGGAGCTGCGTCACAAACGGAGGCCATCAGGAAGCATGAAAGTCAGAGGGTTGAGATGTTTTTTCTTTTCTTTTTACTTTTTTTTCAGCTGTTTTTTTTCTCGCAAATTCCTGGTTTTAGCCAAGTCTTTATTAACTCTGTTTGTTCAGTTTCAATGAAACGTCTTAAAAAATCTCCAATATGTACTTTTTAATTTCGAAGCTGAATAACAGATTATTGGTTTTAATTTTATTTTGGTGAAAACAAGAAAACTGAATCATTAAAACACACATATCTGCCTGTGCTCCTATAGTGTCTGTGTTTATAAAACGTATAAGTTCCATAAATGTCTCATTTTGATAAAGGATGGCCCAGAAGTCCTGCAGACGCTCAGTATGACATTACCTCCTGCAGTATTGTCCCAGGAGGCCACCATGTCAAATTTCTTAGCAAAATATCGTCTCTCTGCGGGCTTTTGAGTCACACAATTTTCATCTCTGGGAAATCCAGCTGGCTCTCATGGGGACAGAGCCTCAGAGGGCTCGGAGCCCCGGACCTGCTGCATGCTGCAGCGGCAGGAGTCCGCTCGGACTGGGGGGTAATTGGTTTATCCCACCGCCTGGTCCGCTTTCCCATGTGGGCCACTGCAGCAGGGAGGCCCAGGGGTACAATATGGAAACAGCATGACACCCTCCAGTGTTGAGACGTGTCTCAGCTTTCAAAAGAGGTTGCCTTTTGGACTCTTTTAAAAAATGGGCTGCATTTGTGGGTGAAAGTGAGAAGTAATTCAATTTTGACTGAAGCTAAAAAAAAAATACAAAAAGACAAATCTTCAACTGAAAGGATAGTGAGTTTGGGGGATTTTCCAGATGTCCATTCATCATTCATGCACATATGATTTAATTGTTTTTTGAATCAAGGCGATGCAGGACCAGAGTCCTATAAATCCAAATATTTATTCACATATTAAACATATCAAATGTTAAAAGAAATTATACAATTTCTAGTAAAACAAATCTGGTGATTTTTATTGATGTATCAGAAAATGTAAAAAAAAATCTGACAAGGTCATGTTTACCTCTGTGAAGGATCTTGTTTTCTTGTAACAACAGTCTGTGAACAATTAGGACCTGAGGAAACCAGCTGCTGCAGTTTTTGTAGGAAAATGTAGGATTCTAGCTGTTCAACAGATCAAGGTTGTTGCTGTTTTTTGTGTTTGTTTCATGATGCTTATTGTTTTCTTTTGGAGAGAGCTTTAAACTGCAGACAAGACAGTTCAGCACTTTTTCTATAAGCCTTGCTTTTGTAACGGAAGCAGCGGTTAAGATTTTCATGCAAGGCCTCACCTTACTGGGAGCATATTGTTCTAAAACCTGTATGAACTGTTATGTATTACTGGTATCTTTCCAGATGAGCACTAATACAACACTATAGCATTAGAGAAACAGGTTTTTGAACTGCACCCTGACTAACAGACTGGATGGATGAAATCTTACAAAGTCATAATGAACTATATGATGGGAATCTCTGACTGAGATTTTGTTTGAACAACAAGAAAAGACATCACAATATTTTGATGTGCAAGTGTAAGAAAATGGAAGCTAAAACCAAATCAGAAAATAATATGAGCAGCCTTGACTCCAAACAAGAAATTTAATGTAAAGGTTTAACATAATTTAAGCTTCTGATCCACCATAACAAATTGTTTTTTACTTTTTATTCTTGAATGCATCAGGTACTGTACAAAAGTTTTAAACCAACCGTGGCTTCTTTCTACAACCCCTGGAAAAATATTTGGAGTTTAATTTTGTATTGTATGATTCCATAATTGTTTTTGCCAGGGGTTGTACTTAACTTTGAAAGACTTTCTTGTCATTTCAAACAAACGATTCAGATCTGTTTGTAACAAATGGAAATGAGAAGAGCCACAAGATGGCAGCAGATCCCTCAGATGATCAGAGTGGAGAATTTACCTTCAGTGACTCTGCAGAGACACGTCCTGTCAGCTATAATGAAACCAAGAGTTTGGCATTTTTACCACGATCAAGTCCTAATTTTCTGATGTGCATCAAAAATATGGAGGAACTGCTAACACAGCCTGTGCTATTTTTCTAACCCTTTAATAAAATCACCTGAAAGACATAAAATAAAAACTGATAACTGAACTGATCCTCAAAACAGTCGCAACATGGCTCAGAAAAGATGTAAATTTTGTAAATTGGAGTTGTTTTTTTAAAAAAAGGGGAAATTCACTTTGGTCTTGACCACGGAACTTTAATGATCTGAACTATCCCTTTAAACGCAATGCCCCTGCTCATGTAGTTGTTTTCTTTGTTTGCATTTTTAAACCCGGCTGTGATTGAACTCAGACTTCAATGATTTTATTTTTGCAACACGAGTGTGTCGGACAGAGAAAAGAAAAGGGTGGGATTTGTTCTTTCTTCTTTTTTTTAATCTTTTTGCAGAGGTATCACATGTCACCGCTGGGGCCACGCGGCTCATTACAGTGGGGAAGTTGAAGCACTTCCTCCTTCCTATCTGAGCTGGTTCTGAAACCAGTCAGATCCTCTGACAGCCGTTTCTATGGGGAACCAGGACCTCCTCTGGGCTCGTTTTGACTGACTTTTCAGCTGGGTTAAATTAAAGGCCTCGGCTCATGTCACCAGAGCGGGGGAGAGAAACACCCAGCTCGAGTGCGTAAAAAGGTGGACCAGAGTACAGCTGTTTGTGCCACAATGGCTGCGACGTAGCGCAACTTTTTTTGGTTCTGATCGACGGGATTCTGACTTTTCCAGCCGAGAAGGAGACACTGAAGGCAACATGAAGAAGCAGTTTAATCGCATGAGGCAGCTCGCCAACCAGACTGTTGGAAGGTGGGTGTCTAAACCTGTGAATGTGGTGAGGTGACGCTGCTAGTTTGGATCTTTTATTGTCAGCTGGCTGCTTATTCTTCTCGATGTTGTGGGGCGGTGTCGGAAGGGCTGACACGGTGGGGGGTGGGGGGTCCTGAAAAGTTTGATCAGGTTTTAGGAAATAAAGTTGTACACCCCCAACCAAACATAGAAGCAGTTTGATGGTGTCAGTAGTTTCTTATTCTGAAATCTACAACTAAATTATTCTAGATTTTCACTCTGCCAGGAGGATAAGATATCTCCAACTTGGTTTCTTTAAAACACAATCTTCTGACCTACATGGAGGCCTTGATAAGTCAATAAGTTGTCAGTTTGTGACATCAGAATCAACATGCATGTAGTCCAACCTTCACCCTGTTATGCTCTCCGTAGTGACTTATTTAGTGTTTTCAGGGCCGAGCCCCTGAAGCCAAAACTCAAACAAGGAAGGCGCCCCTGTTTCCCTGATCCCCGACCCCTTTCACTAAGTTAATTCTGCACTAAAAAAAACTAAAAAGCTCCCTCTGTGTAAGGATGAGTCTCTGCTTCAAAAGGAGGAGTTCAGATATTTGGGAGATTTGTTTACAAGTGATGGCAGGGTGGAGAGGGAGATGGAGGGACAGATTGGAGCCTCATCTACTCTAAATGAGGGTGTTGCTCTGGCCTGTGATGGTGAGGGGGCCGAGCCAAAGGGCCAAGCTCTCGATCTACTGATCCATGTGTTCCAACCTTAACCTGTGGTTATGAGGTATGTATCATGACCAGAATAATGATATTCTGGATACAAGCAGCTGAAATGAACTTCCTTGTTTGGCTAGCCTTTAAGAGAAAAGGTGAGAAGCTCAGGTTTATGTAAGGAGAACAGAGTAAAGCTGCTACTCCTCCGCATTGAACGGAGTCAGCTGAGTTGGACTTGAGGGACTCTCTGGCCTTGTCTTCCTCCAGGAGGAACTGTAGAATGTTGCTGGACCCATTCCCTACAACCTCGCTATGGATAAGCAGATAAACACGGCTGGCTGGATGAATAAAATTTGTCACTTAATTATTCAGGGACTCTCTTATTTTTCTGCTTTTGGCAAAAAAAAGTTATCAGACGGAATCCTGAATGAAATATCTGTAATTGAACTGTTTGCAGCCGAAAATTTACATTTAAGCAACTCGTATTTTTATTTGTCTTTTCTACACTCAACATCAAAGAAATTGTTATTAATGTTATTCTTCCTATCATTTTCCCCATTCATGTGTATTGAATTAATTTAATTTTAGACATTCAGCTTTAATATTCAGCTTTTCCCTCCTATTTTAAATGTTTTAAAAGTAGCATTTTACTTAGTAAACATCAAACAATTAAAGATAGATGTGTGGTGTGATTATATGTTACAACAGCCTGCCATACCATGTTTAGATTCTAGGCGGTTTTTCAAACAAGTTTCTTCAGATGTAATTGGAAAGAGAACATAAACAGACTTCCTGATGTTTCCAGGAGATTAGACCCTCCTCTTCCATGTCTTCTCCCTAATCTTGGTCCTCATGGGACCATCCAACCCCGCTCCTCCATCAGCTGCCACCAGTGACACGACACCTCCAGCACATTACTGTCTATCAGTGGACAATCAGCTGGTGTCGTCAGAGCGTCTCCGCAGCAGGACTTTTTCTGGCTTTTCACAGGCGTTCTCTTTTCATGTTGTGCAAGAGCAGTGCAAGGCACTCGCCCACCCTGGATTAGGAGTGGATGGAGTTTAACATACCAGAAATGCTCAGGTGGCATTTGTAACAAACAATTTTTAACAAGCAATTGATTCTAGTCAACTTACTTTTCAGTGTTGCTGAAAACATTTTCTTTTTTTTTTGTCAGAATATACCATAAATTATCGTTTCCAAAAGTGTGAAGGACAAACCCATAAAATGCAACTGACTGAGTTCTATTCAGACTGATTTAAACCAGACCAGGACAGCTTGTCTGGATTAGCAGCTCTCTGTTTGGCCCATGAAGGGCACGGCAGTGAGGGGTTTTGTGGAGTAAGCGTTTCTGCCGTTGGTGGTGGTGACACGACGAAGAACGGGGGACGTCACAGAAGAGGAAACCAGTTTGATCTGAACGTGCTTAATAAGAGGAAGCGTTGTGATTTAGGCAAATAGTCTGCAACATTTTGACATCTGATCGCTCTGCTGCAATAGTTTGAGAGATATTTCACCAGGATTTAAGCTACAGTGGACATGAAGAGCTCAGAGCACATTGCTTTGTCTTTTTTTAGAACAATCACTGCTGGCCAGAGTGAAGCTGTCCTTACAGCTCGACTAATCAGTGCTAATTCACTGATTGCTCTGTAGCATTTTATTTCTTTGAGGTGAGCCACTAAGTTTAATGTCCTCATATGGACCAATGTTGGTTATTCTGACTTCAGAGAACTAATGCACTGTTGATGTAAACAATGTTTTCATCCACCAGCAATTTATGCGAAGGACTAATTTTTTTTCTGTTTTGGTACTTTGAGTAAAATGGTCACAAAACACAAATAAAATAAATGACCGTTGACAGGTTCCCAAAGTGAGTCTTTGATTTATTTATTTACTCTTTATTTATCAGGTAAATCCCATTGAGATCGCAGATCTTTTTCTTTTCAAGGCCTTGACCTGAAGGCAACCTAACATGTGGGAGGAAACCAGAGTGCCCAGAGAAAACCCACCCAGGAACGAGGAGAACATGCAAATGCCACACAGAAAGACCTTCTTGCTTTGAGGCATCAGTGCTGACCGCCGACCTTCCGTGCTGCCAGTGTCTATCTATAGATACTTTGGTTCCTCTTTTTAAAGTTCAAGATGTTCCACCTTCACATTTCTACTTCAGTCCAGATCAGAACAAAACAAATTGGACCCTCAAGAAGATTTTTGGTGTTTCACACGTCGATCAGTTTGCAGTAAAACTGTCAGTCATGCTTGGTCAGAGTTACACACAGCAGTTTCCATTTTTATTTTTTTAAATAACTGAGGATGTTTGGGGTCTGAGTGAAATAAATCTGTGGCGCGTGTAACATAAAGATCACATTGTTAAGGCTAATAACAGCATCAGGTAATGGCTAATTGATCCCTGTGAGGTTTGGAGTTGCAGTGTGGGTTTTGTGCTGCTGGAGAGACAGGAGGGCTCTGCGGGGATTTAAGCATGGAGCCATGATGTGGTGTATTTGGTAGATACTGAATAAAATATGATGAAGATTAAAGATCTAGTAGTCTTTGAAGGAATACATATTTCCTGCTGCTTTTCACACCCGAGTTTTGCACCAGAATCATCTGATGAGAGAGGATGAAGTTGAAGCCGGTTTGGAGGAAACTAAATGATTTGAGTATTTGATGTTGAGTCTGACAACTACTACCACGTCAGATTTAAGCTCAATATCTGTTAAATTTACTGAGTTGGAGGTACTTTTGTGTTAGCTAGTACTGTCTAGCGGCGATGGCCCTTTAGAGTTGATTAGTTGTACATCCTGTGATTTTAAGATACAGACAGTTAAACACACACAGACCCAAGCAAAGACTTTCTTCTAGCAGCTGGTGATAACTAAAGACCGTATTTCTAGAAGTTTACGCAAAGAAACAAACCCAGTGTGGTGACCTCAGATGAGATCACTTAGATGAGTTTTGACATTTAGTCAATTTTTCCTTGAAATTTGGGGGGAATGTGTCACACCTTTAGCTTTTCCACAGGTTTCACCATAAAGTCCGTGTGTTTGAAACGTCAACAAGCGTTGTGAGAACTCTCACTGTTACACACACACACACACACACACACACACACACACACACACACACACACACACACACACACACACACACACAC
>JAVKLF010000021.1:8626288-8646029 GCA_034783495.1 Millerichthys robustus
ACACACACACACACACACACACACACACACACACACACACACACACACACACACACACACACACACACACATCCTTCCTCTGTTGCCATAACAAACACTGTGCAGATGAGTCAGGAAGAAGTGCACTTTCAGACAGGGTGGAGGAATCTGACAGGTTGGGCTCGGCCCGTTCATGTTGTAGGTACAAAAGGTCCACAAGGTTTCCTAATTAATGCTGGCAGGTAAAGAGTGATCATGTTTTATAATGTTTTTCAGGTGCAGCACA
The DNA here is from genome assembly GCA_034783495.1 of Millerichthys robustus. Lineage (NCBI taxonomy): Eukaryota > Metazoa > Chordata > Actinopteri > Cyprinodontiformes > Rivulidae > Millerichthys > Millerichthys robustus. The sequence continues at coordinate 8,626,554 of JAVKLF010000021.1, forward strand.
TACTGATGTTACTGATGATTTACTGCAGTTTGTCAACTCAAATGGAACAAAGTGAACAAACCTAATATCATGCTAAAATATGAGACATAAAAAAAAATTTAAAAAGAGAATGCATGTGAGAAGTTTAGAAGTTTAGGTCAGAATAGAAAAGCAACATGACAAGGAGCTGTAGCTTTGATTCAATTAAAGATGAGTGAGAAAACAAAGAAATTTTCTCCGGTCTGTACACACAACACTGCTGGACAGATGTGTGTGTTGCGTGTAATCCCTGTGTGTTAAAGGGATGCTTTCAGTCTTCTTTGTCTCTTTTCTCAACAGGGCGGAAAAAACCGAGGTGCTGAGCGATGACCTCCTTCAGGTAAACACATTCATGTTGCTGTCAAGTTGATGAAATGTTTCTGTTTAAAGTGTATTTAAAGGTGACGCTTTACCTCACAAACATGCAGTGCAGCGGGTGTGTTTGTAATTTCAAATATTCTCGTGATTCTAAGCTGTGTGGAAATTTTTTTGTCTTAATGACTTCACAATTTTGTTTTCTAAAATTATATTTCTACTTGTTAATTTTAGAATTGTTGAACTGTTTGAAAACTAGTAAACAAGAAATTCCGACAGTAAAAGCCTTCCTTTTTTTTACTCTTTATCAGTTAATTGTTAATATCCCGTTTTCCTGCACAGTAAGCACAATCATCGCACGCACTCTGCAGTCTGGACATGGTTTTGCTTCTGTTTTCTATTAATGGTGACATTGATGTAAAACTGTAGGCTTTCTGGGTTAGAAACTGTTCATTGTTTCAGTTTCTCTTCCCCAAATAAACATACCTTTTTCCTTACATGTTATCAATTCATCCTTGTCCTTTCTAACTATGGTTGCACATTGGATCTAGATGGAAATCTTAATTTTATAAACATTTAATTGGATCTGTCAGGGTTTTTTATGAGTCAAAAAGAAAAAAAATCATGCAAGAAAAGTTACTTTTTAAATCAGATGTCTTGTTTTCTAAAACACAGGAAAAAAAACTATTAAGTTGTAATACTTGACTGTAATTTGTGAAATGATCATTTGGTGTCACAACCCTACTGAGGTACGGTTGTGCCTGCAAGAAACCTCTCTGTTTTTATTTTAACGTAACTGTGATTTGAAGCTTAAAAAGCCCTTTTCCCCCTCAGAGACTCTGTTGAAGTCATTATTGCTTTGCAGCATTTTTAAAGCCAAGTCTCTCTGCTGGCCTGGAGAACAAACGCTGGTGTTTGAGCTTTCCTGGGTCGTCTTTCGAGGGAAAGTACCTCCATAGTTTTTCCAACTCTGTGAACCCTGACAATAGTCTGCTATCTTCAAATCAAAATGCTGCTGTGTGCGCACGTTGTTGCTAGGGGATGGGAATATTTGGGCTGGTCAAGCTTTGAGGTCATTTTTTAGAAAAATGATGTGGATAGTTGGGACAAAAAGCCCTGCCATGTTCACAGAAGGAAAGGGGGAATGTTTGTGAAAGATGACTAAAAGTTAACTAACAAAGAGAACAAAACTTGAGCAACCTTCAGTCAGTCACAGTCAGCATTTTATGACCTGCAGCAGTGAACTCTGAACCCTGTGTGGTGTACACTCATAACACAATACTTACAATGAAACTAATACAACACTAATCTTTTGAAGTTAGATACTGGAATTGCATTTGTGTCAAAAAAACAGAAAGTGAAAAAAAAAGTTGATTACCTCATTTTTGACTACTTTGTTTTTTTTTTTTTGTTTTGCTGAAGTTTAAAATGAGCAAATCAGCAGCTAAAAGCTATGAAAATGTCAAAACACTGGCTAACTCATTAAAGACAAATCAAATATGCTGATATAGCTTTCAAATAGTGCAACATTTTCAAGTATATTAAGAGTTCTCTATTCATTTTAATGACTTAAAAATGTAGATAAAGTTAAAAATTACAAAATATTTATGTAAAAAAAAAGTTGAAGCTATAATGTCCTGAGCTACAACATGGGCCACATCCAGTGAGAATGTCATAATATTTCTGTTAAAATAACTGTAATATATCTAATTCATGGCAATTTCAAGGTTTTTAAAATAACCAAAAATTTTGAGTTCAACGTGGTTTTAAGAAAACAGCAATTCACTTTGGTCTTGGCTTCACTTAGACAAGGTTATAGCTTGTTTATCTGGTCAGAAATAAAACTCTATACCGAGTTGTGTACAACACTGGTTCCCAAACCCATGAATGTTGAGAAAATTTTCATAATCAGGCCGGGAATCCCCCTTTCAAAAGAACATTTCCTTTACACTTGTTATTAAACTGTGCTAACGGCACATATTAGACATATTTTTTGTATGCACACACAAAAAAGAAATTAGAAAAGGTTTTCCTGTTTTTGGTGCTGACTGCCGGGAGGTTTGTGCTGGACATTCCTCAGGCTCCTGCTCTCAGTGAAGAATGTGATGTCAGGGGGGGTCAGTGTTGTTAAAGTGCTTTGGGTGGTTTTTAGCTGCTTGAGTTTCTCACCAGTTGCCCGTCAGTTTTGTTGTAAAGAGACAAAATGGTCTAATGGACTGAATTACATGTAGGTAAACCAGATTGATTATTTGTATCAGCGGAGTGATTTAATCATTTGGCCTGTAATGTTTTTGTTGTTTTTACCCCTTCCGTCCAAGCATGAGCTGAGAAAGAATAATTCTTCCTAGCCGGCTTCCCACCACCTCCTACAGCTTCTCTTCTGTTAACAGTCCAACATGAAATTGGACACTATGATTTCCATGCTGTCAGAGTTCTGCTTTGCACTGGTTGAGGCATTGATCTTGTTTGGACACATCCTGCTGCAGTGAGAGAGTTTGGAAAGCTGTCGGACTGGATTTTGTATCCTTATCTGCTTTAGTCTCAAACTGGAGAGCGTCAGGTTGGAACTGGTTCCATATTTCACTATTTGAATACAGCTGTATGAGATCTACTGATGAGGCAGTAGACGCTGCGCTCCGCTGATACCTGTTGCTGCATGAGAGGAAGGTGTTTGTCATTGGGCCAGATGCTGAGCAAGTAAAAACCTTAGAGTCCTTGTCATCGTGTTGGCTTCCCTTCAGCGGCGTGGGTTTGCACGTGCACCGCTGGTCAGCTGCTCAGAGGCTGCACATGTGCACTCAACCTCCAACCTTTTGCATGCATAGTATTTTATAATATTTTATTTTATTATAAACTATGCCTAATATTATTTGAATTTAAAGCTGTGAAAGTTAACAGTTTATAATGGCATCAGTTTTATTAACCTATTTTTAAGCTTATGTTCAATAAGAGAAACACTGATATTAATTTATTTCTAAATGTGGCTATAAATATCACATCGGTCATAGGTCTCTGCTAAAATCTCAGTAGTGCTATCCTTACTGCAACAATCAATCCCTTGGGGTATATTTATATTATATTATAGTGTAATAAAGGCATAAATAACCAAGCATGTGGGCATTTTGGGTGCACTTGTTTATCCCAGCTGTCCTTGAATCTCAGTCATCCATGCCTTGTTTGCTACTTCTGATAAAAAAAAAAACTCAATATGAAGACAAACTCAAACCTCACGGATATACACAACCTCTGCACTGGTCGCTCGCTTCATGATTACAAGTAAGATAGCAATCAAAGTTCATTTCCTGTACAGAAACTGTCCTTTTGCATCAGCTACAGTGGCCTGATCACACTTCATCCAAAAGTTAACACTTCTACCAAAATTCAGAAGTGACCAACATGTTGTGCATAAAATAGTTCTGACTGAAAAGCACCATTAGGTGGTAAAAGACAAACACTGTTCATAAAACGATCAAATGAAAAAGTGGTTTAAGTGCAAAGAGAATCAGCAAATGTTGGCCAAATGTCTTTTCTATAAAAAGAAGAATCTGCTTAACTCTCTGCAGCATTTCCACACTTGAACTCTGCTTCTGCTTCTTTGAACGTTTCCTGCCAACTGGGTCAGCCAGCTGAGTCATCCTACAGAAATGGGTTAACCAGATTTTTAGTCCTTTTTTAAAACAAAACAAAAAAACACAAGCAAACACAAAAAATAAAACCACCCATCCGCACAGTTCCTGTGTGACTTACTGCACATTTCATATTTTCTTTTTGAGCAGGTCAGAGGTCATCTGTTCGCTATAGGTTCAGTTTTTACTGCTGCCTAGAGGAAAGACAGGAGCTGGTAATAACGTTAAACCTTTGGACAGGCGTCTCTGTCCTGTTCCTTTTTCAGTGTGTGTGCTTGTGGGTACAGTGTTTCCAGTGTACCAGGGTGTTTCATTCGTTACATCGGAGTGTTCGTGGAACCGTACAGAACCTCTTTAATTGTGCAATGAGAGACGTTTCCCTTGTGATTGCAGAGAGACCTGCAGCTTGAGACATGAGACTGAGTAATGTCTGTAGATGATCACATTTCTTTTATTGCCTGTTTTGGAAAGAAGGGCTACACCCGGTTTGTGTTTTACAGTTATGTTGCTGCACTTGAAAGTATTTCAAGGTTTTCCTTTAGTTCAGAGTACCTCTTTACTGTATTCTGACAGAAAACAAGTGTTTTCTAGACCGACACAGACTGATTACCAGACTTATGTGGTCCATACCGCCCACACTACAGGCCTCTTTCTCTCTCTGCTTGGCACTGATCGCTGGAAGCCTGCGTTCAATCAAGTCGTTACCAGATACTCACAAGAGACTCGTACATGAATCCGAGTCGAGGATCGGATCGTCGGTGAGAAGAATTAGTTGGATCCAGGCGAGGAAGTCGAATCCAGCTGTGGTCTGGTAGCTGGAGGAAAGACGAAGGGTTGGGAGGAGATGCGTCTGTCAGTTTGTGAGGATAAAAAGCGAGGCGGGAAGATGTGACCTCGGACTCTGCAGCACAGTTGGATGTTTACATCAAGAAGGGAAGATTTTACAAACTTAGAAGTTTGATACAAGCTTCACATTTTAAGAACTCACAAGGATAATTTCAATATATATATAGATATATATTTAAAAAGTTTTACCTCACTGTTTTAACTGACAACAGATTTTGCAGACTTGACACTAGCTGTTTTGCAAAAAGTGACAATCTTATCTTGAATTCACATAAATAGTTTTTTTACATTTTATTTCACTTTTTAAGAAAAACAACGGACGACCCAAATCCAAAGTGTTTTCCAGTTTCAGTTGAAGGGTCAAAAATTTGTATATATTACCTGCTAAGAAAAATAAAGTTTCCCTTCATCCTGAGTCTCTTATTAAGACACATTCCTTCCATCAGTCTGTCAGAGCAGAACAAGATGAGCAGCGTCTACATCATGCATGTAATCCCAAAAACAAAAACAAGATGGAAAGTTTTACACAGGGATGTTTGGATTTGTAGCTCTCACCTGGGTGTTGTATCTTTCTGAACAGGAAGATACATGTTTTTTTTAAAGTTCTGTTTAAAACCGTAAAATTGAACTTTTCCCATTCGTTTGTTTCTTTTTCTTTATTTTTATCTGGATGCTCAGATCGAGAAGCGGATGGAACTGGTCCGACTGGTGTCGCACAACACGCACAAGAGGCTGGTGTCCTGTCTGCAGGGTCAACTCGGCTCAGACACGGAGAAGAGACATGTGAGAAACCTCTTCCACCGTTATTTTATGCACGTTGACATTTTTTTCCCTTTAAAAACCCACAGAGAGGTTTCGGTCCCATATTTACAGGTTAAAACACAAAACCTCCCAGCAGTAAAACTGTGCAATCCTGAACACATTGCATCTCTTCTTATGCAACATACAGATAAGATGCACACTCAGAAGGAAAATATCCAGCTCTGGCTGTGAGCCAGCTTCATAGTTTTAGTCCTTTCAGCCATAAAATCTTATGACATTCTGGAGAACCTAACCTTCCTATGCTACTTTACCACACCGTTTACACCAAAAATACCTTTTCTATCACCCAGAAGGGGCACTATTACTTTTTCCCCTTTTATTTTTCCTTTTTGTGCAGCAATTCTGAAACCGTATTCATTAAAAATGTTTATTTTTTCTTGTCTTTGTTGCAGAAAAAGCTGCCGCTGACCTTGCTGTCTCAGGCCATGCAGGAGGGAGGAGTTCAGCTGGGCGACGATGGTCTGATTGGGTGAGACTGATTGAAATTTAAAATATATATATGTTGCTTGAACGGATGCATATTATCCGTCGCCTTTCATGTCAGTTGTTTTAAACTAGGAAGCTTAGAAATGACAGAGTTGTCATTATGTTTGGGTTAAACCTTGAAAAAAACATTTTGTGCAAATTCATGCAGTTTTGTAATATTTCAAAGAATCTATTTGGCAGAACAAAATGAAGTTGGACCTTTGTAGATGTGAGAAAATTCACGTGTATTCCTACATGCATTTGTATGTGTGTGTAGGAAGATGATGGAGGTGTGTGGGGAGGCAGAAAACCGGTTAGCCTCCGAACTGATGCAGCATGAGGTGCAAATTGAGAAAGAGATTCTGGATCCTCTCAACCAGCTGGCAGAGGTAAAACACAAACATTATTACTCTTTTTACTCCTGTGTGTGGTCAATAAAACTGTGACACAGATCTGAACCCAAGCCTTTTAAGTGTAGCTCAGTGAAATAGTTATAAGTAGTTAGTATCTTACCTGTAGTAGACTGAAGTCTTAATGGCCTCTGAGGGTTGTGAACTTCATTTAGAACCTGTATTTTGCACTGAGACGGTGCTATTTATCTTTTTTTTCTTAATCAAGAAAAGTTGTTGGATGAAGCTTCCTGCCAGTAAGATTTGCAAATTCATGGAATGCATCAGGTAGTTGTTGCTGTTGTTTGTTTTAATGTAGGTTATCATGCGTGATAACTGATATTTACGTCTAAAACGTAATTGGTACAATGAAGCATTTTTTTAAGAGTTTAGTTCTGTACGTCTCAGAATAAAACAAAAGAGGAACAAAGTTTTACCAACATTGCCACTTCCACAATAACGTCATAAGTGAAGCTTGTCCCCAGCAAAGACCGCCAACCTTGAACCCTCTAATGAAAATGGTTCTTTCTTTGTATATTCTTGCTTATTTCCCCTGAAGACAAATCATTTTTACTGTTCTGTAGCTGTTTTAAAATAAAAACGGTCACTGTGTGAGTTTTGGCTAATCGGGCAGACTGATACGTAATCAAGCTTAGTAATACAGTTGTTGTTGTTTGGTTGAAAAAAAGCTACAAACTAAACAGTGCTGTGGTTTAAAATCAGCCAAATGCAAGATCCACTTGCACTAAAAGGACAATTTTGAGTTTCAAAACCAGGCTCCAGTTTGACTTATTCTATAGGATTTTATTCTTCTTTGTACATATTTACAAAGATTTCTGACCACTACAGGTAAGATACTGACTACTGAGTACTTCACAAAACCTCACTATAAAAACAATGTTAGAAAAAATGCTTTTGCCATGATCCTTTCTGTTTTCTCCCACAGGTGGATATTCCTAACATACTCAAGCAGAGGAAGCAACTTGCTAAGCTAGTTCTGGACTACGACTCAGCAAAAACCAGGTTTGTTTGCATGGAGACTTAAAGTAACCATTAATAATCCAGACTTTCTTATACCTTCTTGGGTTTTAAGCGTTAACCTTAACCTTAGTAATAAGTTGTCCCTGAGTCACATAATCATGAGTTAAAAGGTTTTGATTTTTCTGTACAAGTGAATTTAAATTAAAGCATGTTTACTTTGAAAAACTGACCAAATGTTAAACTGTTTCTGTGGACATCCAGGTGGTTACAGGCAGTAAAATCCAGCAACCAGGCCGTGGCAGCTAAAGTGGATTCGCTCAAAGACGAGAAGGATGAAGCTCTCAATAAAGTAGAAATATGCAAGGTGCAGTTTTCAATGTTTTTTAATAACTACTTTTTAAAGAACAACAAAAAAAAATTAAAATCAAAGGACTCATACAGGAGCATTCCACTTCTGCATTAAGTCAAGGTCACGTTTGATGAACGGGCCAAACAAAAGAGGCCTTGTTACAGGAACAGATAATAAACCTGTGTAATTAAAGGTCAGAACTTTGTCATCTGAACTTCATCTGTATCTTGATGAAGAGCTGCTTGATAACGCAGCGCACTCGGGTAAAGGATGCTTTGGTCTTTGAGAGTTTGTTGTGTTCGTCCCGCAGGACCAGCTCTCTGCGGACATGTACAACTTCGCGTCAAAGGAGGGAAACTACGCTCGCTACTACGTCATGGTGAGTGCACAGAACATATGACTCTAAACAGGAAATCAGATAAGTTTAACATCCAAACAGTGATCTGTGCGTTGGTGATTGCGTTCCAGTTACTGGAGGCCCAGGCCGAATACCACAGGAGGTCTCTGGCCACTCTGGAAGCAGCCATTCCAACCATCCAAATGCAGCAAGGTGAAGAAGTGTGCACACAGAAAATAAAATTTGTCATCTCACTGGGTTTATGTAGGAAGGAGAGACAGATCTGATGTTTAGGTTTGTCGTTAGCCGTCAAATCACATTTGTTCTTAAAGTCGTCTAGAAGAGATTCCTTTATGGTAAAAATTGTTTCCTAAAGTAAGTAACGTCACTTCTGTTTATCAGGTTACAGGGGAGCTAATTTTAACAGATACAAAAGTCCTGTAATCACAAGTTACTGCATTGCATTTATTTTGATATTTTCTAAAATGTGAAGTTGTTTCTTTGATCCAGATTCCTGGACGGAGACGCCAGCGTTTGGCACGGCGCTGGAGGAACACTTGAAGAAGAGCAACCGCGAGATTGCGCTGCCCATCGAGGCCTGCGTTATGATGCTGCTGGAGACCGGCATGAAGGAGGAGGTACAGACGATGGCAGAAAAGGAGAGGAGGACCTAATGTGGAGCAAAGTTGATGTTTTACGGACCGGAACCTGGACACAAATGTGTGCCCATAAAACCTAAATGCTCTTTTCTGAGCTGAAAAGAGTTGAGTTGAGTTGTGTTCAGCATGGTAGAAACAATGGTGTGGAGAGTCTGGAAACATCTGCTGCCAAGTGTGGTCAGCTAGTCTTTGGCCTACAAGAATAAGAACTCTCTGTGTGTGTGTGTGGTGGTTCATGTGGACATCTGTTACCTATTAGCATGTTCACAGTTACTAAATGTAGCAGCATCACTGGACGCCAAGAGTAGTTTAGATCATTTTTATGAAGTGAAACAAAACTGTTTGTCAGCCTGCCCTTTTATCCAAAAAAACCCCAAAACACTCTTCTGGTAGCGAACAGTTCCTCTCTTGCTTATGTTTGAACATTACTTCTCCTTTTCTTGAAGCCAAGTAGCCTCTTTAGTTTTAGGATATTCACCCAGAAGCTCACTCTCTAATTGTTCCTTCAAGGGTCTCTTCCGGATCGCAGCTGGAGCCTCTAAGCTTAAAAAGCTCAAAGCTGCGCTGGACTGCTCCACTTCGCAGCTCGAGGAGTTCTACTCTGACCCCCACGCCGTCGCTGGTACGACCTCCAGTACAGATTTATGAGTCTGTCTAATCCACATCTTTGTCTCATTGGATTTTAATTTTCCTCTTACACAGGAGCTCTGAAGTCTTATCTACGGGAGCTTCCTGAACCTCTCATGACGTTTAGTCTGTACGACGAGTGGATTCAGACCTCCAAGTGAGACAAACACACAAATGTGACTTTTAATATTTGTCAAATAGACACACTGCAGCTCTACTTTTTGCTTCTTCTATACCACACACCTGTTGTTTTGTGTGTTTTCAGTGTGTCTGACCCCGACAAGAGGCTGCAGGCTTTATGGGTGACGTGTGATCACCTGCCAAAGGCTAACAAAGCTAACTTCAGGTATGAACGTCTTGTGGTGAAGTTTTGTGATTTAAAAACCCCCCCACAAAAAACATAGTTGTAGAAAGCACATTAGTGGAACTAAATGTGTAAATATTTCAATACTTCCTTTTTTTTGGTCCAATAGTTTTGAATATTTAATACCAAATTATAGTTTTTAATTTTCACAGACAGACTGGCAGGTTTAACTATTATCTAGTTTTATGTATCAGTAATAATAGTAAAACAATAGATCAAACTTTTAATCTTCTAAAAAACAAAAGAAAATTTAAACAAGTCAATGACCTATATATAAAAACAGAGTTGACCTTTTTTCAATGCAATGTTTGGTGCTGGTACTGGTGGTACTGATGCTCTGGGGGGTGGGGTCCAGGCAGCCACAGACAAGTGTTCCAAGTGAAAAGTGAGGAATTAAAGAATATTTTAAATGAAATGGACATATTAAAATAAATCTTTTTTTTTAATCATCATTCCATATCTCTAAAAGTTTGTCATTTTAAAAGAGTCTGCGGTTGTATATAAAACGTTAAAATGCACCAAATTCTTAACAGACCATGATTCATGCCTCTGAGATAGTGACATCATTTGGCAAAAGTGCAGATTACAACCAACCATTCAGCTGATCCCTTGTTTTTAGTCTTTTGTCTGCATTCAAAAACCATCAAACTGTTTGTCCCTGCTGGTTTGTTGTAGATAAAACAATAGTATGTTGTTATTTTTATACAAGAACATTTACAGTTCATTGCTGTTTATAGACACTAATTAATGCCAAACATTTGAATTCCTTTAAGTTTAAATCTCAGAGCTGAAAATATTTGCCTAACTTATGAAAGTAATCAATTTTTTGGACTTATAAGTGAGTACATTTATTGTATTTTTAATTGCTTTTTTTTAAATTTGCAGGTATTTGGTGAAGTTCCTGGCTAAACTGGCTGAGGAAAGTGATGTGAATAAAATGACTCCCAGCAACATCGCCATCGTCCTCGGGCCCAACTTGCTGTGGGCAAAGACCGAAGGGTAAGAGATCAGTTTTTAATAGTTATTTTATGTGATCAGAGCTCTGCAACCTGCGGCTCTAGGGCCACGTGTGGCTACAAGAGCGCTTGACTGGAAAAGGCCCCCTCAGTGAGCTAGACGTCACCCAACAGCCACCAGTTGACCAATTGTCCTAAACCTGAAGTCCACAGACTGATTAACTGTTGTACTATTCCTAATTGCTTAGGACGCTGGCAGAGATGGCTGCAGCTACATCTGTTCATGTGGTGGCTATCATTGAACCCATTATCCAGCATGCTGATTGGTTCTTCCCAGATGGTAAAACTTCATCCTGTTCAATTTGGGAATAAGACAAATATGCAAGAGATTTGTGTCCCCGCTAACTTCATCATCTCCTCTTCCTTCTAGAGGTGGACTTCAACGTTTCAGGCTCGTTTTCCATGCCCAGCCATCCGCCGACCCCCGACTTAGAACCCAATCTGGATAGGAAACGCCCCGGCAGCATGGGGCAGGACGGGGACAGTCATGCCCCTCGTAAAGACAGGTATCGGTCTCGTCCCAACCTCAGCCTCAGTCTGACCCGTCCCAAGACACTGGGCAGGCAGGAGTCGCGGGGCCCGGTGGTGTCTGCCCTTTATGTAGTGGCCGATGAGTCCATCACTGTCACTGAAACACCTACTGAAGATCTGCCCTGTCCAGACTTCAAAGCTGCGCTCTAGTTTAACAGTTTGGTGTAATTATAAGATGAGAAAAAGGGATATTCAAGCACTACATTTCTGCTCTGTTTAGGTCATTTTATTACAAGATAATTGTTAACAGTTTACTAATGATTGGTATTAAACTCTATGAATTCATATTTCTGTTTCAGGTAACCGAACAAAATACTTTAATATTGTTTATTTTCTTGTGTTGTGTACTCTTGTTTATCTTTTCAAATTTCCAATTAAAGCTTAGGTCTCAGTAGGATACTGGTTTTATGTTTTTTTTCTGGGCTTTCAGGGTCGCATCAGGTTTATCTGGCGTGCCACTGTAGTCAAAAGGTTTTTTCTTTCTGGGCTGGTTTCAAGATGTCAGGAAGTGCCTTCTCTCTCTCTCTCTCTCTCTCTCTCTCGTTCTCTCCCTCTCTCTGTTTCTCGCCATCTTTTTCAGTCTAATGGTTTGCCCTCCTGAACTCTCTCCCCTCTCCTCCCCCCTCCTTCATAGCCCCGTTAACAAACATCCGGAGCCCACTCCACGCAGAGCCGGCACCATAAATAGAAAACAGGCACAACTAACCACACCCGCCTTCCAACCCACACTGGCCTCTCCAGAAAACGGGGGTCCTTCCCAGCAGCCTGAGCCGCAACCCCCAGTTCTGTCCAAGGCTGCAGAGCCTGATGTGAGCAGTGCTGGTGCTGGTACTGGTGGTAGTGATGCTCAGGGGGGTGGGGTCCAGGCAGCCACAGTGCAGCCTCATGTTGTAACGCAGCTCGGCACAGAGGAGAGCAGGTAATGAGCGAGCCGAGGTAGCATCTGTAAACCACCGTCTGCTTGCAGCCAATCAACCGATCTGGAGCCCCGCCCACCTTTTCATGTTTGTGTTTGATTGGTAACTGTAAATTGAATCTAAAAGTCTGAAGCCTGAGAATAACAGTCTTGTCTATATCCACCGTTAAATTGCTTTTACTAATTAATGGAATGAAAATTTTGTTCTGCTTCTACTGCAGCTCTTTTTGCTCCCTGCTCGGTTTGTGGTGACAAACGGAACTCCATCTATTTCTGAAGATGTTCTGTTCTTCCTTCCTGCTTATTAGCACGCTTGTCTGGGTGTTTTGACTGCTTAGTGAGCTTTTGTCAATTACACGTAACGCATTACTGAAACAGTTTCACATTTTCCAATTTTTGCATATTGTTCCCAATTTCTATCTTTTTTCTGAGTTATTGTTCTTGCTTTGATTGTAGAATTGAATTATTTTTTCAAGAGAAATGTATGTTTGTTTTTTAAAGTTCTGCATGTGTTTTTGCATCCTTGCAGCTCTTGTTCATTAAATGTTAAGAACGAATCATTTCGGTGGTTTAAGGTTTTGTCCTGTTGTATTCCCACAGCCCAGCCCGCGAGCACATGTCCACCCCACCGCCGCAGAGGAATGGTTTAATTCATCTCACACCTGGAACCCAACCCTCTCAGGGAGGGTCAAGAGGACCGAGTCCACATATGGTCCGCAGAGGTAAGAAAAGTTTGCATTAATATTATACCTGCTGTAGATATTTGTTCATAACTTTTACTCAGAACTTCAGAAAATATAACAGAAAATCTGAACTATTTCTTTATATTCTGCTGTAAAGGTACCAAAAAGCACGCACCAGCTCCACCCAAACAGCCCAGCCCCTTCGCCTCGCAGTCCACTAGCACCCTGACTCCCGGCTCACCGAGTCACCCACCCATCACGCCTCGCCGTCACTCCAGCAAAGAGGTCATCCAAGCCCCGAGCCACCCGCCGCCGCAGCCTCCTCAAGCCCATCAGGCTCAGGGAGAGCCAGAACCGTCACCCCCCAGCACCCCCACCCCTCCAGGCACCCCGACTCACGACAGCTCGCACTATAACTTGATCCCTTCCTACCCTTCTGGGTCTCTGCCACGCCCCAAGCCCGCTCCGAAACCACGGGCGCGACCCAGCATGCCGCCACCCCAGAAGCCTGCAGCGGGTGACAACGGTAACGGCCTCTGCAGCTCTGCATCAAAGATAATAACAGGTAATCCAGTCTCTGTACAGGTTTATTGCACAACATTAGAATAGTAGCTTATGTTTAGGTAGTAAACAAAACTGCAGCAGAAACTTTAGTAATACTTTAGAAAAACTTCATATTATTCATTGCGATTTTTTTTATTGGCAAACGATTGTAATAATTTACCTGCAGAAACACAGGAGCAAAGGATAAATGAGTTAAAACAGAATTAATGTTAAAATAAGCACAACAGTAACTGAATTGAACAGAATGGATAAAAGCAGCAAGAGAGCAAAACAATAACTAAAATTAGCAAACCTGTAAAGTGGCAAAACAGATGCAGAACAAATGCTATGGTTAACTTTAGCAAAATTTCCAAATTGCAAAGTTTACTGAACATAAAAAATGTATTTAAAATTGTATCAAAGCATTTTTCAGTTGAAGCTCCAGTGAAGAATCCTTAGTCATATTTGTTGACCTTCATTTCTTTACAAAGACATTTTTTTTCGACTGAAAGGACTTTTCCTGCTCATTTTCTGACACAGTCCTTCGCTTCCTCTAAGGAAATATGTATTAATTTAGACCTTGGGCTTCTGGTTTCGTTGTCTGGATTTGTGTGGAACTGTGGTGATCTGAAGCATGACAGGAAATATGTAAATGTTACAGATGTCTGAGCTGCCGGCCTGCCTGTAAGATGAGCTTTGCACGGCAGGTAATGGTAAGGTTCTAACTGGCTGCTGGCTTTGCTTTTAGTTTTTTTTCTGTCTGTGTGTGGGAAACAAACAAGTAGTGCTTGTTGTAGATTGACTCTATCTTGAACACGTGCATAGTGTCTAAATGCATGTTTTTGTGCTTTTATTTCTCGTAACATGCTTTGTTTTTAGTGTTCAGGCTGAACGGCTTTGGGGTGCGAACACGTTCGTGTGAAAAGTAGCGCTTCTACTTTTAACTGAGTGTGCTTTTACTTTTGCATTCTCTTGCATAGATCTGTGCAGAAAATGTTTTATTTACAGAGTAACACACCAAGGAAACTCCCAAATAACCTAAAATAAAAGAATTATTTGACACCATTAAGCAGTATTCATTAGACAGAGCAGTCCTTGGCGTCTTATAATGGTGACATATGTTGTTTTTTTTTGGTAGTGTGTGCAGCTCTTGTTTTTGGTGAGGGTTATGGTTGATTTGTTTGGTGACTCTTCTCTCCAACTGTCCCAAGCAGATGGAGGCCTAGGTCTGAAGGGGATTGGAAAAGCTTTCATCCCTCAGGTGATCGAGGATCAACAGGAAAGGGACTCTGCTGGTCACGAGCCCATCCCACCCTCAGACCCTTACATCCCGACAGAGCACACAGCTTTGTAGGAAAAAGCTTTGTCTGTCCAGTCTTTGTTTGGTATCAGATATTAAACAGGTAACTGACATGTTGCCTGTTTATTCTCTGGAATAAAAACAAGCCTTCCCTTTTTATTTTGCTGTGTTGACTCAAAACGGAAGCAGTTTTTCAGCAACAGCTTCAACCACCCCCTTCCACATGAGACGCTGTGTTTTTCTTTCAAGGACTGCAGAGCCTCTGAATAAACGAGGCTAAAAGGACCTCAGCTGAACTTTAAGATTGCTGGAAATCTTTCGCCCTCTTCAGTTGTTTTCTTGTGTTTTTATACCAAAAGCATTCATTGATGGAAATCTGTTTTGAGACCAATGGTTTACCACACAACCTTTAATTTAGATCTACTGCAGCACAGATGTGAAGATTTTATTTATCTTGGTTTTATTTTCCAGGTTTATAATTTACAGCTGACTGAATGTGATATTCTGGGCTGTCAAACTGTGCAGAAACAAACTTGAGGACCAAAGAAACTTCAGTTCAGATTCAAAACATTTTTTTAACACATCTTAAATTTGCTATTGACCAAAAACTTTGGCAAGAGTGCAATATATATATATAAAAAACATGCAGTTTTCCATTATTGATAATATACTCACAGCTTGATTTATATTTTGTAATCCAGTGGGATGGGTTTTAATTGTTTTTTATTTGATGCTTAAGGATTTGCTCTTTGTTTTGTAGAGGGATATTTTTCTGTAACTGATTGCATCAATTATTGCCAAATAAAATCAACTTCGAGTCTTTTTCTGCAAACCTGCTTTTTTATGTTGGATTTTTGCACAAAAGTCCTTATTACAGTTTTTTACATTTTCAGCAGAATGTCAAGTTTGAATTTCAGATTGTATTAATTAAACTATGTATGTAAAATTAAAAAACAAAACTAGCTGTTAAATACTTAATTTCATAAAAGACTGGAAATAAACTTCTACAAACATACCATGGCAATAAAACAAAAATCTGTACAAAACCTTTGGACCAGCCCAGATGAACAAATGGAACGCTGCCTTTAGGCCCAGTAGCCGATGATGAAGACCGTTACAGAGAGGCAGATGATGAGGTTAATGTTTACAATGAGTCGTAGACGCGGTTTCTCCTCCAAAGTACAAATGGTCGGTTCAGGTGCAGGCGGAGGATTATCGTCTTCCTCTGTCCGTCGCTCCATCCCACACAGCCAGTAGAGGACAGACATAAACTTGGACTGAGTTTGAATGCTAGAAACAGATGAGTCTGCAGAATTTAAGGAAAAAAACATCAGTGTTTGTCTGCACACCTTGACAAACGGGGGAAAAAAAAAAGTTTTGAACGACACACCTGTTCTGTGATGGCGTGCTTGGCTGTTGATGCTTTCAGGTCCTCTTTTTCCTACACTCTGCTCCACTGAGAACACCTGCTCTTTAGGCTTCACAGGGTCAAATCTTGTGAACCACGTCAGACGACTTATCTGTTTCAAACAAACAAATGAAACATTATGTAGCGTTCCTTGAAGCATCAAGTTTTAGGACAATATTTGTAAATTCAGTTCAGGTGTAACTATTTTTATGTTGTCTAAGGTTGCTTAGTTAAAGCAGCCATCTTAAATGGGGTTGGAACACACACAGGCACAAACATATTGCCCACCTGTCACCTTTTGGCTGTGAGTGATAGCATAAATACGCTGTAGTCTCCGTAAATGGATTTTTATGCATCATTGACCACTTGTGGCACTGAATGGTGGCAACTGAAGGCCCTGAGCGTAAACCAGCAGGTACAAGAAATGAGTGGCTTCACCTGTTCTGGAGTCGGCGCATCTGTAGCCAGGCTCACTCCAACCACCACAAAAAGGGTGATGAAGGACAGTAAGACAGAGAAGTACAGGTAATGGACGTATTTCAGCACACCAGGTCTGCTGTCCTCTTCATAACACAGAGGCGCAGGGTAGATGAAGTCCAACAACATGCGTATGCAGCCCACAGTGAGGCCGACTGCGAGACCCCAGAATGCACCCTGTATGACAGAAAATGTAAATGTTTAATGCCTGAACTGTAAAGAGAAGTAGCCGGTCGGCCTCTCCTTACCTTCTCATTAGTTCTCTTCCAGAAGCAGCCCATGAGGAAGATGATGCTGACAGGCGGCTGCAGGTAAGTGCTGATGGACTGGATATAGATGAAGAGCTGACCGCCCTGACTGGCCTGGACGACAGGAATCCAGAGCACGGACACCACCACCAACACGAGCACAAACACCCTGCAATAATTCAAACATTTTTAACAATACTATTAAATTCCATTCAGTGTCGAACTAGACTGCTGGGAAAACTGGAAGTTTTCTCAAATTTTAGCAGCTTAAAGTGGCAGTTAAAATGACCGTGTTTGTAAAAGATAGGAAAAATATCTGAAAAGATCATTAAAACAGAAGGAAAGACAGAAAAAATGTGCTTGGTTGGAATGAGCATGCAATGACAAATTCTTAAATGTGTCTTTATAATATGTATGGTGCTGTAGATAGGTTTAATCCAGCCCTCACTTCTTTACAACCTTTTCTTTTAAACTTCTGTACATGGTGTCAACTCTGCAATCAGCCCCAAATATAAAGATTTTTGTTACAAACCTGCCCACAAGCATGAGCTCCCATTCAGACGCACCAGATCGAAAACTCTTCCATAAATCCATGGTAAAAATGGTGCTGGAGCTGTTGAAGATGGAGGTCAGAGATGACATGAGGGCAGCTATCATCACAGCCATCATCAGACCCCTCAGACCTGGAGGGAATGACACGATATGCATGGGGAAAGCGGTCTGCGTAAAAGGAAAACAAACAATGATGAAGAGATGTTTCTGACCTGCAGGTAGAAGCTCCATGACCAGTTTGGCATAGGCAATATCCGAACAGCCCACCGAGTTCCCACAGATTTGTTGGCACAGCTCAGGGTCTGCGCACGCTACTTCATCTGCACAGAATAATCACACAGCGAAAACACATCAATCCAGTAAAAATATCTGCAATGTAAGTCTTTATGAACGCCTCGTGAATCTGTACCTGTGTAGAGAATCCTGCTGATCATGCCGGGGAGCATGATGGCAAAGAAAGGCAGGACCTTCAGGTACGCAGCCAGGAGGGAGCCGCCCTTGGCGTGGGTCAGAGTCTTGGCAGCCAGAGAGCGCTGAACAATCACCTGTGGAGAATCCCAACCACAAATAACTCTCAGAGCTCAGATTGGAGTTAATGAGTGACGGGGAGATTCACAGAGACCATCCAGTGAGTGGAAATCAAAATAAAAAAGGTGATTATGTAACTTATTTTTACTTATTGCTAACTGATGAGACAGTCAATGAGCAGTAAAACTGAGCATGCTGGAAAATTTCTAAAGATGCAAACGTTCCAAGTTGTCATAATAAAGGGTTTTAAGATGATTTCTGTCTGTTTAGGCTCAAATTTACAAAACATATGATGAACACAACAAAAAGAAATGATTTGAAACTGCTGAGTCATTGCATTTTTTATTTTGATTATTACATTTGTATTTAGACTTTTATTTACTTTGACGGCTTAACCCGAATGTTTTATGCCATCAAATTAATTAACTGTATTCTTCCTGCATTTATGGGATCCCTGTGTTTGTCTCTTTATTAATATTGTACTTTTTTATTATCCGTGTCGTTTCTCTTTTGTTATTTTCTTTATACAAAATAAACAGAGCATTTAAAAAAAAAAAGTCAAAAAAATACCTGATCAGAGCACCAGTACCACATGGAAGGGACAGACATGCCAATGATAACGCCGGGCCAAGGTAGGTCAGAGGTCACCGGGTCTCTGAAAATGTGGAAGGCATCATCTCGAGGGATACCGCAGGTCGAGTTGGGCACACGGATCGTAGGAATGGCGTTGGCGTATTTCTGCATCAGAACATTCCAGCCGCCAACCTCAGCGAAACCTGGACAGAGGCAAGAAAACGATGAGACATAAAAACCGCAGGTGGCGGCGATGGGAGGGCATAAGTTGACGCAGGGACTTACTGAAGCCCATGAGGGTGAGTGCCCCTCCCAGCATGATGGCGGTTTGAGCTGCATCAGTGTAGATGACTGCAGCCAGACCACCTGCAACACATAATGCCATTTATACAGCTGAGAAATCACAGGATCACGCTTAATGCTTTGACAGGATGGTTTTAAAATGGTGACAGAGGAATGGTGACCTGCTACGGTGTAAAGAGCAGTCACAGATAACAGCAGCACCAAGGCCAGGTAAATGTTCCATTTTAATGCAAGTTGAATGAACACTGCACCTGCGTACATGTCCACCTGCACAAAAGCAACATAAAGTTCAAAAAGTCCATAAACGTGCTAAACTTTTGTGGAATTATAATTCAAGCCATACAACAAATCACTAAATTATTCCTGGGGGTTTTGACATACCGATATTTTTGTAAAAATGTAAATAAATAAAGACAAGATGGCAATAAATAACTGTGTTCTTCTGCCACCAAAGCGCCTCTGCAAGTATTCTGGCATGGTTGTCACCTGTAGAGGACAAAGGGTTTTATTGCACACATGTACGTCTAGGTGTGTGTGTGTGTGTGTGTGTGTGTGTGTGTGTGTGTGTGTGTGTGTGTGTGTGTGTGTGTGTGTGTGTGT
>JAVKLF010000021.1:8649768-8666780 GCA_034783495.1 Millerichthys robustus
TAGTTATTGAGGGTTGGCTTGATTTAGACGGAGCACTACTGAAGGCCTAGATGTTAAATGCACGGCCCGCCACTGATTTTCGACAGCTACTTCAATGTTCATAAGAGGATGTGCTAAACTCTGTTTAAGTGCTCGAAATACCATGTAGAGCTCAGTAATTGTTTGTTAGCGGTTAAACACAAAGCAAATGAATCAAATGATTCTTTGAGGGCCACCATAATGCTTGTGTGGCCCTCTGTGAAAATGGATTTAACACTCCTTCTTTAGCTCATCAATCTGGTCTAAATTAAACTATTCCTTCAAACTGAGGTCATTATAAGAGCTAACTGCAAGATGTAAGATCATTATTATTCATGACTTTTTTCCACAGAATTACACTTCAAATAGAAATTAAACACAATTCTTCAAGAATCCATGTTACATTCATTGTGGTGGGTGTCTGATAAAACTAGCATCAAGTGTTTTTTCTATTTAAAGATTAAATATATCTATGTCTTAATACGGCACAAAGACTTTCATGTATAATTATTTTGCTTCATGTGGGTGCTTAGAGAAATGTAGCTTAAACTATTAAATTATCTTGCAAATAGTACAGATATACTGAACATAAAATAAAGCTGTATTCTGAAAATTTTTAGCATATGAAGCTTCACTGTAGGTTGATACCTAAAATACAACACTGATACAAACCTAAAGTTTACATCTTTAAATATATTAATCTTCCATTTAATTGTCTACTTTATTTCTTTACGTAAAAATTAAAATGTTTATTTGTTAAGTATTGCATGGAAACTGTGTGTTGGTGTGATTAATGTTTAGATGCTGTAACAGTCCAGTTTATAGGGATCTCCATGTGCGTTACCAGGCCAGCGGGGAGGCCAGACGAGGACTTCTGGGACTCTTTGGGTTTTCTGTTCCTTGTTGATCGCTGAGAGCTCTCTGATGTAAGAAACAAAAACAATATACTGTATTTTTTTTTTACTGTAGCTTTGTAATTGCTTCAAATCTTGTTGATAAATTATTCAGCATTGTTTTTTTTAGTTTTTAATATGGTAAAACAGGAAGTTAAACTGTAACACAAGACTTTAAAGCAGTTTATCTGTAACCCATCAGGTTACGCATTATGAGCAGTGGAGAGAAAAAAAATCTAATTTTCAAGCAGGTTTTGTTTTCTGGAAAACTAGATGGCTAAAATACCAAGAACAATGTGTTTAGTTTTGGTAATCTTTCGAATAATAAATAGCTTGACTTTGCTTACTTACCTCAAACTTGCTCATGAACTCAGCAAAAATTCCAAAGAATGTCTCAGAAGTGGTGGATTTGCCATCCTCCCCAAAGTACGAGGCTGTTCGGCTGAACTCCTCCATGGCTCTTTGTTGGAGGGATTCCAGAGACTGCAGAGCCGGATGACTGTTTTCCAAGAAGTTCTGTGTACAAAAAGTCAAAGAACTAAACCGTCTCAGATTCTTCTTTTTTGTTTTTAATTTGAAGGATACACTCATGACGACGGCGAAGCGATCCTCGGCAGTGGCAGGCATCTTCTGACAAGCTGAGCGGATTTCCTGAATAGTCGCGTGAATGTCGTTCACGTCCGATGTGATAGTCTTCTGGTTCACTGAAACCAAGTTTAATAGAAGAAAAAGAAGTAGTTGGATATCAAATTTAAAACCCTGATGTAGAAATATCAGTAGTGCATAAAGCTGAAACAAAACATTTAAGTTAGTTCAGTCAAATAATCCTAAAATCTGACACAAAATTCTAACTCTTACCTTTTGCTGCAAGAGAAACCATGGTCAGATCTTTGGAGAAATCCAACACTTCTGGAAAATGTTGACACAACGATTTGACCAGAATATGCAGAAATGTTGATTTCCCATCGACTGTTTTAGTTGTGCTTAGCTGAGGAGGGACAAGTGGAACAATTTAAAGAACAATGGAGGAGAAAAAGGCACCTCAATGAATAAAATCATTTTGTTTTACTTGAAAGTTAAATAGTATTTTAGGGTGAAACATACAGTACCTCTGTGAGAAAGTTGATTTTAAAGCCTGTAGTCTTGTTGGTTTTAGGCTGGCTGTTATTCAAGTAGTTTCCCATTGCTAAGACAAACTGAAGAAAAGCCAATATAATCAAGATTAAAAAGATGACAGAAAAAAAATATATCTGAAACTGATTGAAAAATAACTATTTTGAGTAGTCTTGGGTCACCTCAAGTATCTTAGCCAGCTTCTTGCTGGTCTTCAGCTCAATGGAGGCCTTGATGATGCAGTCGTACGCTCCCCTCAGCTCCTCCGTCTTCTCCTGGAGAGAACACTTGAAGAGCAGACTCTGCAGACGGGTCTTAAACTCTGGTACAGATAACATCTGACAGGCAAGACCTCAGATCACCTGTATGTACATAAACCAACAGGTTAAAAAACCAAACAACTCTTCCTGCCAGGACTGTACCTGCAGCACAAACTGGTCCGGCTCGCTGAGTTTGCTGGGGTCATCTCTGTACTCTTCATATTTTTTCATCTCCTCTGCATCAGGAGCATACAGCAGCAGCTGCTTGATGTGAGCGGGCTCCAGCCTGTCTGTGGCCATGCTCATCAGAACCTGACGCAGCTCTCCGGGAGAAAGCTTCAGGTGGGCAATAAGGATGGCTGAAGGACCACAAAATAAAAGTAATATACAGGACAGAAAAAAACCCTTCTGGTTGCTAGCAATTTCTTAATAGCTAGTAAAACAACGGTATAAAGAAAAACTTAAAAGATTATACTTACAGGCATTGTAAGCTTTTTTATGGGAAAGGATTTCTATCACATTCTTCTTCTTGAAACTTTCTAGGGACGGCTCCGAAGCAGGCACTTAAATCCCCAAATGGTACAGAGTTTTAAGCATCAAGGTGATGTTAGATTCCCATTTAGTTTCAAAATTACAACTTTCAACTCCACAATATTTGAAACAATATGCTTGAAAATACTGATATTTTGGTCAAATCAACTACTAATTAAAATGTTTTATTCACTGCATGTGTGAGACTTGGACTAAGCCAGAATTATCAACACAAGTCAGTTTTTGGTTTACATACATGCAAAGTTTTCATTTTTTTTGTACTCACAGGAGCCCTTCTGGGTCCCAAAGTGGAGCTCCAGATCCAAATACTTCACCATGTCATGGAGTTTGTCATAGTCTGAATTTTCCCCCAACTACAAAAAGCCATTCAATAAATAAAGAATAGAAATGATGATAAAGTTTAATGACATGATTGTGACTTGAATAAAAAAACATTTGAAGTGATTTTTTAATTCTGTTGCACTTTTAAAGTCTTCTGTCTTGTGTTTTAACTTCACACTACTCACCTGTCCCCAAATAGTTCCCTCTGAGTTCTCCACTTGTTCCCAGCGCAGCCTCTTCACACTCATGTGATGGGAGTCCATCCTGGACAGAGTGGGTCTTGGCAGTGGAGGAGGGGAGCTGGGGGGTGGTAAGGGCGGTGGAGGAGGAGGCTCTAGATGCTCCGTGGGATCTGAGATGGAGTGAGGGAGGGATTGGGGCTGACTCTGGGTTTGGGATTGCTTGTGGTGAGGCTGGGCTTGTGGTTGTTGGGTCTGCAGGAGGTGGTGTGAGGGCTGTGAATGCGGGCGAGCCAGCTGGGCGGAGGACTGGACCTGTTGCTGAGGTGGGTGGTGTTGGGGCAGAGGCTGGAAGGAGGAGAGGGTGGGCTGGAGGGGTTGAAATGTGGTGAGAAGCGGCTGAGGCCTGTGGGGCTGCTGGGGAGGATGAATAACATGAATCTGGTGCTGGTAGTCCTGAGGAGGGGGCTGTGGGATTATGTGGTGGATGTGGTGGATCTGAGGTGTACTGGAATGATGGTGGGTTTGCTGGATAGAATGGGGTCTCTGGGGAGAGGGTTTAGGGGGCTGTGAGTGGTGGATTTGCTGAATCTGCTGGTCTTTGTGTCTTCCCTGCAGTGAAACATCTGTTTGATGATGACTTTTAAGGCTCTTGCGACTCTGGTGGGTTTGGCTCTCCTGGTTAAGCTGAGTTGGGAGGGAAGCGGGCTCATGCTGACCTTCGTGCAAAAGTTCCGTGGAGGAGTGATGAGGCTTGGGTTGGTGTATCTGATGAGCCTGATGGAGAAGCTCTGTAGATGAGTGATGGGGCTTGGGCTGATACACCTGGTGGAGCAGCTCGCTCGAGGAGTGGTGGGTTTGTCCTCGAAGCATCTGGTGAGCTTGATGGAGAAGCTCAGTTGAAGAGTGGTGGGGCTGCATTTGCTGCATTTGGTGTAAAAGCTCTGTGGAGGAATGATGGGCCGTGGCTTTCTGCATTTGGTGGAGCATCTCTGACGAGGAGTAGTGAGCGTGCGGTTGGTGCATCTGCTGGAGCACCTCGGCAGATGTGTGGTGGGCCTGGGATTGTTGCAGCTGATGAAGCATCTCGGACGAGGAGTGATGCGCTGGAGCGTGGTGCGTCTGGTGGAGCATTTCTATCGAGGAATAGTGGGGTTGTTGTCTTACGCCCTGATGACTTTGGTAGATGCCCTCTGGATACTGACTTTGTTGGCAGGGGTGGACAGGTTGCTGTGGTGACGGCTGATGTGGGGGAGGAGCAGAACGGGACAAGCGTCGATGGTGAAGACTGTGGCGGGTCTGATGCTGCTGTGCTTGCCGCATCATATAAAGAGGGTGGTGACTGTTTTGATGGGTGGGGTCCTGCGAGGGTAGAGGAGGTAAAGACTGGTGTGGTTGTTGGTGAGGCAGAGGTGAATGGGCCTTCTGCTGTGTTGGTTGGACAGGCATTGACTGATGGCTCTGGTACATCTGCTGCATCTGCTCTTGAAACGCTTGATGCTCCTCATAAGCCCTGCGCTCCTCATATGCTTTTTGTTCCTGGTAGGCTTGAAGCTCTTGAAACGCTTTCTGTTCCTTGTAGGCTTGATGCTGCTCACGTGCTTTTTGTTCCTGGTAGGCCTGATGTTGCTCATAGACTTGTCTTTCTTGGTAAGCTTGCTGTTCCTGGTACATTTGGTGCTCCTCGAAGGCTTTTTGCTCCTTGTAAGCTTTCTGCTCCTCATAAGTTTGTCTGTCTTTGTAGATCTTCTCTTGAAGGATCTGCTGTTCCTCGTGGGCTTTTTGCTCCTCATATGCCAGCCTCTCCTTATATGCTTGCTGCTCTTCAAAAGCTTGTCTTCCCTGGTAGGCTTGCTGCTCTTGGAATGCTTTTAGCTCCTGTATGGTAGTGTGGACCTGCAGGTCTTCTCTTGTAGGGAGGACTTTGTGTAAGGAGTGGCGTTTTGGTGGTTGATTACTGCGGGGAGGGGGTGGTGGAGGTGGACCAGATTTCCGACGGATGGGCAAGTATCCTTTTGGTAACGGCTCAGGAGATAGGCTAATTGTCTCCTGCTGTTGCTGGTGCTGAGGTTGAGTCGGTGCAGGTGGTGGGGGAGGAGGTGGGTCGTTGAACTGAACAGGCGGGGGTGGTGGAGGTGACATGGGGGGTGGAGGAATGTGATCAGAAGAAGATGAATAGGTGAGGGAGGAGGCGTTCTCTTCACCGCTGCTGCTTTGGACATCACTCGGGCTGCTTAACTCTGGATCCACAAACCCCCCGTCATTCTCCTCTTCATCCACCCCTAGTTCATCTTCATTGTCTTCCTCATCCTCATCTGGGTAGCCCATCTGCACAACATCCTGACATTAACACCAATTACACTGCATTAGAACTTTAGTGTCAAACTGGAACTTTTGGAAATGTTGAAACTTTTTACACAAAAAAGTGCAGAAATAAACTTTTTCTCTTCAATCCTGACCCATTATGTTAGAAGGAAAACCTGCTTTTCTATGGAGGAAAATTTGGCTTTTCATGTAGCTGCAGCCATCCTTAATACTTCACATTTGTCTCTTGACTGTACAGCTGGGTATCGTTCCGCTAGGACTGATTCACTCTTCATGAATGTGTCTCTCTTTGCTGTCAGCAGATGTTGGCATGTAAGATATAGGCTTGTTTCAAATTCAATATATAATTTCTAACCTTTTTAAATGAACAAAACTACTTTATTTCATATGTGAACGTATGTAAATAGGCAGTGAAGTTTAGAAAATTGCACCAATACCTCTCCATTGTTCCTGCTAGTCTTGCAACATGAACTGCCATGAATGTTAAATGTAATTTGAGTACAGAAGTGCTTTGGTTTTAATATTGCTTTTTTTTATTATAGGATCCAAATTATGAATAACAAAATTAAAATCAGGGACATAAACGATACTATACTTTAGATCACTTATTAGTTACGGATTATCTGGTAATGAAGAGCCATTTCCATTTAAGTGTTTCAGTACCACTACCTCTTCATAGTCATTTTCAGGGGTCAGGAAGTCATCAACAATCGCCACCCTCTGTCCCAGCTGCTCGCTCAGCGCGTCCAGAAAGCGATCCGTGTCCTCTGAGCGGGGAGGTTTGGAGAAGGTGTAGCGCCGCTTGCTGCTGCGTCGGACAGGTGGGCTGGATGGGAAATCGGGTTCTGGAGGTGAGGGAGGTGGGCTGTCTAAACTCATGTAAGGGTTGGACTCCCCACTCGTCTGGCTTGTCAACCCTGGTGGGTAGAACTGGGCTGAGGGTGGACTGGGCAGAGGATCTGGCCAGGATGAATGGGTTGGAAGGCCTTTATGGGTGCCTGAAACAAAGATTGTGTACAGCTAAACACAGAATCAAATCACTGCTGCTTTTTTTTTAAACTCATGCAGCGTGCAGCATTTAACAAAGCTGTTTTACTACTAACATAGAAAAATCAAATATATGAATGTTGTGTTATCAAGTTCCACCTCTACCAACACTGTTTTGATAAGTGTATGACTGTTTGAGAATAAAAACAGAGCATTTTTTGGAAACTCTGTTCCTCTTTGTAATTATGTACACTACAAATTCACAAACTATAATAGAATTTTTTAAAATCTATGGGTATATATAATGGAGCCAGATAGAATTCATGTCATGCAGCAGGTTTTAAACTGATCTTCCTGTAATGTGTTAATAAACTCATACACATAGATGCATATAATAGATTAAAGAAAAACAATTCATTACATTTGATTCAATTTCAGCAGCTATGAGTAAAATTCAGCTACCTGTGTTAGCATCTATGGTAGGAGACTCTGGTCGTGATGGAGAGTCCATATCCAACAAACTCTCAGGGTCAGGAGGAGGACGACTCTTCAAAGACTTGGACCTCTTGGCTGAGTACATGTTTTCCAGTTCAGCGTACACGGCTGACAGCTTGTATAAATATATATATATATATATATATTTTTAAAAAGACACTGGAGTGGGATCTTTTCATCCTAACTCAGAATACTGTTGAAATTTGCAGTGGTTATTTATGTTTCCCCATTAAACTGGGCTGTGGTACATACATTAGTGAGGTTGTTGGGAGTCTCAGGCAGAGAGGTACCATCACCTGACTGACGTTCTCCAGGGGCCAACCTCATACCCGTTTCCTGTGTCGACTCTGCACGGAGGCCTGTGGTGATAAACTCAGAATGACTTTAACACATCTCAGCTGATTGATCTCTGTATGTTCTTCCAGTGTGGATTTGGGAAAATTTGGAGCACTTGGAAATCCCAAAACTCCAGTTACATATCGTATTTTGCCTGAAGCATAACAAAATCAGATAAATTTCCATTTAAACAATCAGGGGGAAATGCTCAAAATGCTTAAAATTAAGCAACATCAACTTGACTTGTTAAAGTTGGAAGTCAGAAGTGTTTATGGTAACTAAAATATATGTAGGGGTCTTTTTTTTTATTTATTAATGATGACAAAGAAATTGAATACCCATGCCTAAGTGTGTGCCAATGACCAAGTCGTCAGAGCTACGTCCCCTCACACTGCTCCTGTACGTAGTCCCTGTCACCCTCATGGAGCTGCTGCGGCGATGGGGCTCCGGGGCCGGCTCTGGCTCCGGAGGTGGGGGCGGTGGAGGAGGTGGTGGTGGAACTGGAGCACACGCACATATTGACAGAAGAAGAAACATGTAGCTCGGAAAGACGCAGCAGTTCAGTGAATGGCTGATTCAATTCAAGAACCCGATCATAGTACATGACCTTCACCTGACAGTGTCTCATGACTCACATAAACACGTCAAAGAGCGCAACAGGAAACTCTCACCTGGTGTTTTGTAGCCAAGAAAACGAGAAATCTTGTTCTGGCAGTGGTCCTGTTCTTCGTACGTCAGCAGCTGGTAGACAAACTGCCAGATCACCTGCTTGGCTGGAGTATCCAGCACCGGGAACACGTCCACAATCAGCGTGTTCACATTCCTGTTGCCATGGAAACACAGGCAAGGTGACACCGATCACTAGACTGCCCAGTCAAGAGGTCCCGGTAATTAGTGGTTGATTACTAAACAGGTTAAAAGATTTTTTTACATGCCTCTACAGATTTTAGTCCCTAGGAGAGAAAATGGCACAAAGGAACAAAAGGAAATTCTGAATACAACAAATCCAAAAATATTTTTTGGAGAAAGTTTTGTGGTTAAGTTTATTTTTCGCCAAAGACAAACAAAAAAACAAAAATAAAAAAGGATGGCCAATTATATGATGCCCCTAAAGTATAAAATATGGTAACTTTAGAATAAAAATTAAAACAGAAATAAAAGAAATCTTAGTAAGATGATCCAAACAGAAATAGCTTTAAAAAAGACCACACTGTTGTACATGGTGTGTTTTGATGATGATGGTGTTTTTCTTGATAATAATAATTAGTTTAATTTCTTCTCATGAAATGTTACTACCCTAAATATTGTTACTTGGCTTGCTGTATTTTTTAAACTTTGCTGGATTTTCTGCGCATTCTTCCACTTTAAATCTCAGTATCAGCTAAAACTTCCCATAAAACCTCTCAAAGTCTAATTGTTTTGTCTATCGCATCATTGCATTTTCAGTTTAACAATTTAACAAAAAATCTATTTGTCTCATGCAGAACAAACTGTAACATAATACAGACATAAAAAGGAATAATTTTGGATCCCTCACGTCTGTCCTCCTTTCTGTCCACTCACCGGTGCTGGAAGAAGTTCTCCAGAGCTTTGCAGATGATGTACCTCTCCTGGATGGTCAGGAGGTGCTCCAGTTGTTGTCCAAAAGTTCGGCCCTGCACCCTGATGCTGGGGGGCAGAATCTCGGCCACCCACTGCAGGGAACTGAGCACCGGAGAACGGGAGCGGTCTGCAGGAACACCTCCCCCCGTAGGGTCTTGCTCGGTCAGTACGAAAGTGGGTGGGCCTTCTTCCACTACCAGGGTGGGCATCGCACCGCTTCCTTGCAGCATAGACACAACTTTCTCATGGGAGGAGGTCCTGCAGACACAAGTTCATTAAAACAAAAATCTTTCCTTGCCACAAAAGAAATCCATGTGTAAGAAATAAACAATAATAATAATAAACATTTTCTACTTTTTACACTTGAGCAGCACTGAAGTTGTGCAAGACTCTGCGCTCTGCAGAAGACAAGAGACATGCAAGAGGCCAAATACTTCTACATTCTTTGATGCACTTTTTGTATAACTCATCTTTAATCGAAGCTATTTTTAAATTCAAATGTTGCATTAGAAATCAGATTTCTACTCCTTTCGATGGCTGAAAGCTCTAAAAGACAACAGAAAACCTTGAACAGCAAAACAACATTTACACTTCGACACATTCCTTTTTTAACTTTGATATAACTTTTGCTCTTTTCATAAATTAGAGATAATCCCACACGTATTGTTCACATCGAAAGTTTTAGAGCAGGTACTGTAGATGGGAGCTTAACCTCATGTCCAGGCCGTTGAGAAACAAGATCCGGTCTCCTGGTTTTAAACCTGCCTTGTCTGCAGGGCTTCCTGCAGGACAGAGAACAAGACAAAGAATGAAGTGACACCACAGGAAAAGTACAGCTTTAAAAAGAGACTGTGGTGACTGTTACTGTGGTATAAAAACAACGGGAGAAAAACATGCTAAGGTACATGTGTTTAAAACTCACCAGGGATCACCGAGTCAATCCAGACTGGAGCGTGGCCTCTCAGAGTGAAGCCAAAGCTCAAGTTGCCCTTACAAACTCTCACTGTCCTACAGAGACAAGTTCAAGCTTCGATTATTTATCAGGACCTTTTGATGTAAAATAAAACATTAAATGTACAGATTATCATATCTGACAGATTTTATAGGGAGCATTTGTGATATAGATACAAAGAACAGGAAATGACAGGAAAATTTTAAAACACAAAAGCAAATCATCACACCTTTGTATAAAGATCCATATTGATTATTTTATCTAAAATTAACATCCTGGATAAAAAACTCTGCTAAAACCTGAACAATGTGTTGCCCAAGGATATGTTACATCATCTTTAAAAGTTTAAGTAAAAAGATGGTGATAGAATGTTTGGAGTCCTGATCCCTTTATAATAACTAATCTGTTCAATATTTAAGCAACCAAATTGAAAACAAATTGCAAAGCTGGAGTCAAAAAGGTTTTATATAAACCAACATGTCATCAGTCATATTTTCTACACTTTGACCAAATGCCATGTCCAAAAACTTATTAGAAAGAAATCTTAAAATTTAACAAAACAAGGGAAAATGTCACTGTAAAATCTAGCTTATTGTTTCATCTGAGCTGCCTGAAGTGAAGTAAAATTGGTATATTGTTTATAGCTCCACTAAAAATGATGAGTTTAAGATATTCATTAAAAATTTGAACTCTA
Source organism: Millerichthys robustus (assembly GCA_034783495.1). NCBI lineage: Eukaryota > Metazoa > Chordata > Actinopteri > Cyprinodontiformes > Rivulidae > Millerichthys > Millerichthys robustus. Next base: position 8,660,496 of record JAVKLF010000021.1, read on the forward strand.
TTTAGATTTGATTAAAATGTTAGATTATTTAGATAAAGTTCATTAATCGATTAAGCTAGAAACAGCATTGTTTTAGAACAAAACTGATGTTTTAATTTGAATTTAACATTATTTGTAGTTTAGCTTTGCCACACACCTGCAGTTGGTGGTGCCACCAGAGTGGCCCGCTATGAGTGAGGTGGTCTTGCGCATGCCTCTGGCAGGCGGGGCCACGCCTTCCTCTGCGTGGGTGCGTGGCACTGAGCTGGCTCGGGTGGAGACCAGGAGACGTTCGGGGTGGTCCTCGCTTCGGCTGCGACGAAACTGGCTCCGGCTGGGGTCACTGAAACTCCGCCCCTTCAACCGGCTCATCAAGCTCTGAGAGACCACCTCGTCAAAACGCTCCCGGTGCTTCTTGGGAATGAAGATCCTGATGAAGAAAGATTAGTTTGACAGTAACCCCAAGAACCCGAGACCAATTCTTGTTCTTGGTCTAGTTTAGTTTTAGATCCACCGAATTAGCTCAAAGCCAGTTAAGTCCGCATCCTTTCAGCAGATGATAGAGGCAGATAGTCCAACGTTTGTTTCTTTTTGTGAGCATGTGTATGAGCGACAAGAGATGAGTTTTGTTGTGTGATTCTGTTAGCAGCCAGAGGGGAGATTGTTCAGATTCAGTCACAGCTCAGAACCAAACAAACACTCCATTCTTCCTGATTGTGCTTTTTTCTCTTCAAAATAACTCTCAATGTTTTGTTCCTCCTTAAAGACATCTTAATATTAGATGTGCCAAAAGTACAATTATAGTTTGCTATATTTGGGGGGATGTATTCAACCAGGAGGGGAAAAAACTAGATACGTGTTAGTTGGTTCTCAATTATTGCATCTAATCCATCAAGACTATATTAATCTCTTAGAGGTTTGCTGTAAAAATAGTAACACTGCCTTCAATGACACTTTATTTACCTGCATGATTATCCAACATCAGCAGACAACTAGAACAAACAAAAAGAAGCCCGATTCTGAGGGACTAAAGCTCAACCCTGACATCTGCCAGTGAAAGCTTGAAATGTCTGCTCTCATTATCCACGTTCAAGAGCTGAGCTGTCTGCTGCACATAGTTTCAATGCTGCCAATTATCTGCAACAGAAAAGAGGGGGGAAAAAAAGATATAACAAAAACACAGAAATGACCCAGAAAAAAATGGGTGGTTTTACATAAATGGTTTTGAAAACCATTCTGAGGACACAGATGCCTAACTTTACATCCGACAACTGTGCTGCCTCGATTCTTAACAGATCTATCTGCTGTGTGTGTGTCTTCTTGTCTCCTGGGTACTCTCACTGCGCAGAGGAGCAAAAACTATTTTGGCTTTCCAGAATGTGCCAGTTATACTGTAGTGTGCCTCCATAAAAACAGCACATAGCACTGGGTGATTCTTAGCAGTCTCTATGGAACTGAAAATTGAGGGAAACGAACTCATTTCCCCTCTAGAGATGGCTCATCAAGACCAAAGTGACTCAGCAAAAGTTCGGGTGTGTGTGCACCTAAATACACAACAAAGAATGTAACAAAAGCTGAGAGGAAATCTCAGACTTATAAAAAAAATTAGGTTGCATCCAAATCAGAGTGTAAAGGGTTAAGAAACACGATCCTCAAGTCTCATGGAGCCGTCAGCACCAAAGTTGGTGTTGGAACCTCACTGTGGGTTAGGTGGATGATGACTGAGATGATCTCAAGAAATCAATTCAAATTTAACCATGGTTGCAAATTGAATTGTGTTAGAAGAAATAAATTTTGCAAGAAAATATTTTTGATATTCCTACTAAAAGCTGCAGAGGAAGTGCTACAGCGAGCTTGTGTAATGCAAAATTGATGGCAGGTTTATATAATGGAGTCCTTCTAGCCTTCTAGCAATTTTTTTAAATGGCAGCAATACAATTTGGTCTTAGCCCTGCTCAGACTAGCCATTAGCTCATCACTGGTTAGAATGAGGCCATTTCTCCAAACTGATGTCATTCAAAGAAATAACTGAAAACATTTCAATTTTTCAAAAACTTTCCACAGGACCGCGATTCAAAAGATCTGATCTCACTTTAACGTTTTGTGCCCACCTAGTGGAAAGTTGCAATTTTATTTTTTGTGGCAGTAAAACAAGTGTAGTTTGTACGCTTACAGTCCGCATTACCATGAAATGAAATACAGTCATCATTGGAATCCTTAAATAACGGCTAAAATACAGAGGGTGCTTTTTTTGCCAACACACTTCATATTTATTTCAGCTTTGTTCAGCAGCAAAGAAACGGTGCTGTTGTGTTGGTCCAAGAACATATGAGCTGCTTCGAACTGTGCTCACAGCAGGCAGACCTGTGTGAGTTACAATCCAGGGGAGTTACAGTATGTGTGTGTGCTGCAGGTGACAGTGATTAAGTGCTTCGCGCAGTCTTGTAGCAAACAGTCGACACTTCCTTAAACACCTGAGGGGTGGCCGTCTGGAACACCGGGCTGCTCCGTACTGCGACAGAACCGAGAGAAGTTGTTTTAACACTATGGCTCATAAAAAAAGCCACATGGAGAGACGTATCTGCAGTCAGGAACATGTAAAATGCAGATATGAGGGAAAGAAATTGATGAGCTGATGGGAAAATAATGGTATAAAAGGGGTGGAGGCAAATAAAGGAGTCATGGTAGTAACCAAAAAAAAAGAAACTAGAGAATGCAGAAAACTGAAACTCTTTCTAGGCCAGGGTCATGCTGGGAATGAAGCTGTGTCGTCTGTGGCTTATGTAGGCCAGAAAACTTTTCCTGAAAAACACTTATACACCTTCAAAGCTGCTTGGAAAACGTGCACAGGGTCGTTCATCACACGTAAGCACTTCCTTAACCCTAATTTTCTCCACCTCCACCATTATTAGTTTTACCAGCAGCACACTCCCACTAACATGTTCCTCTCCTTCACTGAAGTTGGATGTAGGTTTTGTGATGTCCTCAATTAAAAGGGTGGCAAGAGGACTCTATAATTGGGTCTGAGGGAGGGGTGGATCAGGGACACAAGGCACAGAGGGATGAATGACAACTACAATCAACTAGGGAACTCACTGCAAGATCCATTATTATCAGACCCACTTCTGATCAGCCGGGCCAAGCATGAATGTGCAAACACAAAAAGACAGAGGAGTGAAATCTAAAGGGTGGAATTAAATAACAAAAAGACATTCTGGTTGCCTTTCAGAGCGTGCTCAGTAGGGTTTTTCTTTTGTTTTACATGTTAGAATCAGATATTTTTAGAGAAAGGTAGCAATGCCACAGCAGCGTGCAGCCATGTCATGTAAAATCTACAACTAACGACACAAAACACAGCCAACTTTACCTAAATCAAAGGAAAGTCCTACCGAAAGTGTCTGGACACAATCCTATCCCTTCCCATGGCTCTCCGAGGTTTCAAAAGAAGCGTTTCAGCTCAGTTTAGCAACGTAAACATGTCTGTCACAAATAAAGTCTCCATGTGGTTCAAACGACTTTTCCACACAAAGGAGAAACAGGAAGGTGTCCTGGGTCTTCAAAAGCACTGGCTGCAGGCTCAGAAAGCAGGCAACTGAAGAAAAGCAGTAAATGAATCAGAAGGTAGGAGCAAACTGTAAGAGTGGCTGAGGTCTACATCCCTCCACACTTCCATGACATCCATCGTCAGCTTCTCTTCCTCCAGAAAATGTCCCGTTTTTAAATCGCTTTACTGGAGAGGGAAAAGGCGAGGGTCAACCATTCTGATCACCAGCAGTCAGAGGTAGTGAGTGACAAAATCTTCTGTTCTCTCAGAGGATGAAGGGAAGAATGAGACGAACAGAGGAGAAAGTGAGGAGGGAGAGAGACGAGAGGAGCGTCTCAGAGGAGTTTCACAGGCAGGTCAGCTCGATGACTGGATCCACGCAGGAAACCAGGATACGTACAGAGCAGACACAGAGGAGCTTTGACAGCTTCTCTCTCTGACAAATCATCTCTTCTGCATGTTAACATCGATCCAAGCTCGCAAAACAAACATTTCATCATCCTTAATCCCAAAGTAGAAACCTACTTGTATAAAAAATTATGACAGGGCGGGTAAGAAAATTTGGTTTTGTCTGTTAGCAAAATATCACATGAACCACAGGATGGGTTTTTAATCAAACCATTAGAAAGTAATTATCGGATGTACACAAAAAAAACTGTACCATGAATATGAAATATTTTTGAGTCAACACAATTCAAAATGGCCACTGCAGATAATCAACTTAAGCAAATACAAAAATCCTCTTAATTTTACAGGTACTGAGCTAAAACTTGGTGTGGTAGGGAAAGTGACTCCCAACATACAATTCTGAGCTTGAGTGTATCAGATCTAACATTATAGTCGGTTTGAGCAAAATGCTGAGCGGCTGAACGTTTGGGACAATTTCAAGCGCTTGCTGGCTACCGAGCTTCACCACCGATTTAGGAATTTGACACAGACAAGTAATTCAGAAACCTGAGGATGCGTTTACTGAAAGTAGGTTGCCTAAAAATAGAACACATTTCAATAGGCTAAGAGTTTTTAGATTCATATTTTTAAAAAGAATCAAAACATGAAGTAACGTCATAAGCTGATCAAGGTCACCTATCATCGGTCTGCATGAGACTGAGGAGGTCGGAGAGTTGTCGGTGTCACTAACGACTGTCATCGGAAAGGACAGTGATTGAGGAGAAGACACTTACTGAGTGACTCAAACACAAAAGAGACAATGAAGAAATGAAAGCGAGCCATCCAACGCTAGATTCAGGCACATCAATCACACCCAGATCAAAATGAAGCTAAAAAAAATGATTGAGGCTGAGCAACGAAAAAAAAAAACATGTATGGTCTCGGCAATACAGCAAGATATTGCAATAAATTGTGATACAAACTATGAAAAATACATTTGCCAACCTGATGGCACGAGCCAGGAAGTTCAGACGATAGGTAGGGCTGAGGAGCAACTAAATTATCCCAACATTATCCTGGAGACATCTTTCCTCAGCTGCATTATTTATTATTATAACATTTCCATAACTGGAATGACCAACACTTCAACCTCAGAGAAACATGGACAACAATGATCAGAGCTCAACTGAAGTAAAAACACCAACAAGCAAATTAAGAAATTTAAGCTAGTGGATGCTGAGAGTGAGTTATGAACACTGATTGAGGACCGTTTTGGTATTTTCTAACTGCCTAAACAGCAAAATGATAACAGAGCTTATGCATAATTTACTTCTATGCAAACAAACAAAGCTTATTTTTACGAGCAGCTTTATGAGAAAAAGGACAGTCGCATCAAAAGAGAGAGCTGCAATCAAACGAAGATTGGACATCTCTGTGGTTTAGTTGAACAAAAGAATGAGCAAAAAGAATGCTAAATGACTGAACCAAATCTGCTGTTGTAAAGACATCTTAATTATAAAGAGCCACATTTCACAACCCCGACCACAAACTTCAGAACCGGTTACATTCTAACAAAAAAGGCTGAAAATAATTGTTTGAGTACTCACGTCAGGCAGCAATTCATCATTTCTTCCAGCATGGGAACTTCAAAGTGAGTATGAAACTGTGCTGTTTTGGGAGAGCTGCAGCATTTACATGATTCTATCTGTGTCCAACTGTGTGCACGTCTCAGGCACCAGCAGCAAACTGTCTGCAGCAGATATGAGCTGTGTGCTGAGGAGGGAGCATCCACCACACACACAAAAAAAGAATATCACTGAGACAATCCCAGCTGACAGGGAGAAATGAGGGAGAAGGAGATCAACTGAGAAAGTCAGAATGAGAAAGGAGAGAAATGAAAACAAAACTGTAAGAGTGAGCAGCAGTTTTGTGGGTTTTAATTTTCCAATCAGTGCTGAGGAAGAGGAAATGCAATACATGGTGGTGAGTTTTCCAACCATTTGGCACCATTTCTGAAAGGTGAAACACAAAAAAGTGACATTCAGGCACTGAAGGAAAAGAGCCAGGGGTTGGCATCAAGTCAGACTCCTCTTGCAGATTTCACAGGACAACAGTGAAGGCGAGGGAGGGTTCTGAATTATTGATTTTGTTAGACAATGAGGCAGCTTTTGCTTTTATTGTTGTGTAGCATACCAGAAATTCCACTGCTAGACAGTTCAGGTTCATGACACAAAGGACAAAACACCTACCAGTTAGCTTTCTTCAATTTTGAGTTTTTCAGAAACAGTTGATAATTTATTTATAAACACACACACACACACACACACACACACACACACACACACACACACACACACACACACACACACACACAC
>JAVKLF010000021.1:8666865-8679723 GCA_034783495.1 Millerichthys robustus
ACACACACACACACACACACACACACACACAGGATTACTTAGAAACTAAGCCTGCTTTGTTCAACTTAGCCAAGAAAAGGGTAAAAAATGCTGCTACAAACCTGATGAGCTGAAAAAAAGATCCGTCTGTTTGGTTAATGACAAAGAACAAACTTATGATGATAGAATAAACTTTAAAGCTAATGTTGCAGACCCTTATTACAACATGTAAATGGTCGTTATTAATAATTATTAGTAGAAATGTTTTGCCCATCTCTATGTTTGTCTGTTTGCAAAATATCTCATGAACCAGAGGACAAATTAAAAAAGAATCAGAAAGTAATTACTTAATGTGCTTCTATTACTGATTACCTTCTGGAGTCCATCCAGTTCAAGATGGCTGCCATGCATATTTAACATTAGTCAACACAAAATGACTATGATTCAGCCATTTGGTGTGGTGTCTGAATAATTCACAAGGACTGTTTATTTGTTGGTGTGTTGTTGTTTTTTTTACCTGACATTGTCGATCAGCTGCTGATGCTCTTCTGTAATCAAAATGTCGGGCAGGGCTTCAGCCAGACTCTCCACATCCCTCTCTGAAGCGTACTGCTTGAGCACCTCAAACAGTTGTTCCTTCACATCTGGCTCCTCTCCGAGCACTTCCTCCACCTGATGGACAAATCTAAGATTCATTTACATCGTAAAAAAAAGCCACAATATTTCTCGGAGACGTGAACAGGTTGGCACCCACTTTCTTGTTGAACTCCATGGCCTTGTGTGCGCGACTCTCCCTGACGCTGTCTCCACTCTGCGACAGCACCCTCATGCTGCTGCTCAACCGCTTGGGCCGCCGGGCCATACCAAGCACGCCCAGACGCAAAGATCGACCCTGAGCCGCTTTGATCATGGCTGCCGCCGTTTCGTGGTGCTTCACGGGGATGCCGTTGACCTCCATGACGTAGGCGCCGACTTTAAGGCCGCTGTGTGCTGCCGGCCCTCCGGGCATGCATTCCTCAACCATCAGAGGGCTGTCTCCCACGATGGTGAACCCAAAACGCCCATCTGGGCCTGGGGTGATGTCAATCTGAAAATAAATAAATAAAAATAAAAGGAGGAAAGGAATATTTGCCACGAGTGTACCTTCTACCAGTTTTATACTACAACCCCCATTAAAATGTAGATAAAAAACAATGCACTGATTTGCAAATCCTACGATCCCATATTTTATACATAAAGAAAAATAGTAAACATATCTGAAACAAAAAAAGTAGAATGCATCTGGCTTTATTTAAAACTTACACAACATCACAATCTGAAAGGTGAATAACCCCAAAATGTGAATACTTTACCTGTTCGAGCCGCGACACCACACCAATGCTGGGTGGTACCGTCTTCAGGGTCTGAGCCAGAGCGATCAGAGCAGGTGTGCTGAGGTTGGTCACGTCTTGGCCTTCGATGTCCACCACCTGGTCACCTGGCTGTAAGCCAGCAAGGTAGGCACTACTTCCCTCCACCACGGACAGGATGTAACTGGGGCCGGTGCCACCCAGCCGGAAACCGAAGGCCTCGGGCCAGTTCTGGTTAGTGGCAGGGAGGCCAAGGACTAAGAGACAGACAAATGAAAGTGTTTTTTTTTTAAATGGTAAAGCCACTTAAATACTGACAAGTGCAGTAGATGCCCACACTTGCTAATTTAAATGCAGTGATCAAACCACACATTGGTTCAAACGGAGAGGAAAGATGCCAACATGTGGCAGCACGTAAACTTAAAAGAAAAAGTTTGAGATGGACATTCATAAGTCAAAAAAGTAAAAAATAAAAATAAAACCTAAAGGAGGTTATTTGCGACCTATGGTATCTAGACCACATGTTGAACCGCTGGCCTTCCCATGGTCACTGGCCTCATTCTTCTGCTGCAGAAGTGTCCCAGTTGACCCATTTGACTTTATCTTTACAGTACAGTCATGTAGATTTACAATATATGAGGAAATTATAGACACACGTCTATGCAGTTTATTATTTTGTGTTCCGGCAAACTTTACACACAGAAAATGTCTGCATTAAGACCCCCGCTCAACAATTATTCATGATGATCTCATGCTCAAGTCTCTTTGTCTCATTGTTCTTTTGCATTTTTCATTTTTGTTTTGCAGGGTTGCTTGAACTGAGGCAGTCTGCTGCTCAGTGAATGTGCTCATATGTATTGTAAATATGACAAAAATGGGATTGGACAACTAGGAAACAAAGTGCGAATGCAGAAAATAAAATGATACAAGCCAAACTACAAAACTAAACATACAGACAAGTGCATGGTGTTTAGTTTTGTAGGTGATCAGAGACACCAAAATAGATACACACCCCCTCATAAAAAGGTTAATTACAAGAAGGAACAAAGGACTAAACAAGAAATGTGTGTGTGTTGGGATGGTGGGGGAGCGTTAATACATAAAAGGTATATCAGATCTGACTGACTGGAGAAAAGAGCTAAATATACAAATTAAGATAATGCTGATTGAATAAAACATCCATCCAAGGCTTAAAGAGTGAAAGAACATTGTGTCAAACTGCAGGAAATATCAAATCTAAAATGGATTTCTGTGACACTGAGCTGCAACTACTTTTTCTCCCATGCAACTTTTATTCCCCCCACTTGTCCAGATTTCTCCAGTCTGCTCCATTTTCATTTAGAGCAAATTAACAACATTAAGAACATCATTTAAGATGATCAATATAGAGAAACAAACTTACAGAAGTCTTTGGAGGCACTCCGGGTCCCAGACTTGCTCTGGCGCAGGGAGAAGCGGCCCTTTCTGCTCAGGAAACGCCTCATCCTCGCCCGGCTTGCTGCAGGGCACGTCCCAGCCAGCCTTCTTTTTCACCCCCAGCCTGGGGGGGGTTGATGCAGCCACAGAGTGCCCCTCGGATACCCTCGGTGCTGCTCCTCGCCTGAACCAACTCACCGCTTCCAAAAGCCTCCGCCCACTCGATCAACACGGTGGCCTTTGTGGTTCACATTTGTGAGGTACTAGGGCCGAAGCCTCCCTGGACTTTCAGAGAACCAGCAGCGAGGATCTTAGCTGATGCAGTTGAGAGGAGAGCATCTGAAGAGTCAGGCTCTCCATCCTAGGTGAGGCGGACCAGCCTCAGCTTCAGCCCAAACCCCTATGGCTGAGCAGTAAGCATGAAACTGGGACAAACTCACTTGCTCCTGAAATGGTTCATTGCAAGAAAAGGTACTGTGAAGCCCCATTTTTCTATAAATACCATTCCCTCTCTCACTCCCACCCTCTCTCTCTATCTCTCTCTCCGTCTCCCACTGTTGCTCATGTGGATGAAGCCCTCTCAGAGGGCCGAGGAATGACCCAGAAAATGTGTGCTGCACCAGGCAGGGACACTTCTGATTATAGTGTCTGTGTTAACCTCAGTACTGGAGCAGCAGCCTGTAGATGGGCTCAAGGTTATATGCACCAAATGCTTCAGCTGTGGTGCATTTCAAAGCTTGTCAAAGAAAATAATCTCCTTAAACAGACCTGTTTTCTATGCATCCGTTGGACTGATCTTTACTCGGCTTAACATGCAATCAAGAAAACACGACTTAATATAGCTACAATCTAAAGGACGAGCTTAAAATTGAAAACAATTGTGCATCAGATGTTTAAAAAAATAGGATTTATTTGATGTAAACTACTTGGGTAACACATTTTCTCTTCTCACCACTAGCGTACCTGGTCCGGTTAAAGGCTGCATTATGAGTGGGAACACTGTATCATGGATGGCCTTAGACAAGCAGGCACATTTATCAGCTTGCAAAAGGACTTCGCAATTCTGTTTTGAGATAAAAAAGTTTAAAAACGTGACGGCTGGGGCTGAGCTTGACAACTGGAACCAGGATGAAAAACTACAACAAAGTCGCACAATTGGAGGGAGTAGAAAAGGTGACGGACAAAAATTAGATGCTTTTGTATCATTAAGAAGAAATTCGGCACTCCTTGGGACAAATGATCAATTTTGGGTTCAGAATTTAGCCACCATGTTGGTTATTTGACAAAACACAAATGCAAGGTAAAATTACTTTTCACACGTTTTCAATATCTCACTTATATTTAACTTAACTTTTGTGTCCACCGACCTTAGAAAAACTTTGGCTTTAGTTCCATAAATAATCTTTTCAAACATGAAGGTCGTAAAAAAAAAAGGTCTGTTTTGTGTTAGCGTCCTCTTTGATCATAAAACTACAGTCTGAACGTCCATATCCTCTGGGGATGTGATGACATATTCCTCTTGATGCTGCACCATCTGTATCTCCTCTTCCCCTGCTTCCTCTGTGGTAACCATGGTAACAGTTTCCTCTGCCTCCTCCACAGTACCTGCTGTGGCCAGCAGTGTGCCGTCGCTGATGGCGGAGGCGAGAGTCATGGCCACCTGCTCTGTCAGGCTCTCCGGTGTGGCGATGGTGATGGTGTCGCCGCAGTCTGAGATAGACGTGCCTTCCTCGTCCGCCGCCACGTTTCGCACAATGATTTGGTGGCTGCCCGTGCCGTGCGACTGGCTGACGATTTGCTGCACCACTTTCATGATCTGGTTTCCCACCTTGGAGGAAGAAGTTTGATGTGAACGTAAGAGAAAAATAAACAAATGAGTCCTTTGGTGTCACACAGTATGTTCGGCAAACTGTTAGTGTTATTTTTTAGATTGTGTTCTCCCATGTGCTCCACATGTGAATGCACTGACCTCATTTTGTTCATCGTGAATGAGTGTGACTTCTTCCTGCATTTCCTCCTCGGTTTGTGTCTGAAGGATATAATAAAAGCAAAGCAGCTACTTCAATCAACAAGATTCGCACCATTAGTACAGAACATGCCCATCAGTACACTGTCAAGAATCCTCCAAATCCAGAGCCTGGAGTTCCGCTCACAACAATCCTGAATATATGTCCATTAGGTGAATGCATGATTGTAGTGGGGTGAAAGGTCAATTTCACAGATAATGACGTCAATGGTGTAAATCAACAAACGGTTCAAGAAAGAAAGTTAAAAACAATAAAAGATTATATTTTCCCCAACGCTCGCTCTGATAATCCTCTCACCTTGATAATGTACTCCTGTGTGTCTGCCACCACCGAGGAGAACTCGACCAACACAGCGTGAGGATCCTCTGAGATGACAGCAGCTGTGGTGAGACCGTCCACTGAGGACTGCTCCTCTGTTACACCATCTTGCTGTTCACTGGAACCTTCTTTCTGGCAGCCTCCTGATGTGAAAAAACAATGCATATCAGGTCAACGTGCATCCATTTAACACGTGACTTCTGCCCATTACAGTAACCTTTAGCGCGCATGTGTCGATTGAGAGTCCCGTGCTCGGCAAAGCCTCGGCCACACTTTGAGCACTTGAAAGGCTTCTCTCCGGTGTGATGGCGGACGTGTCGCACCAAAGAGCCTTTCTCTCTGAAGCCTCTTAAGCAGAACTCGCACACATATGGTTTTTCATCGAAATGAGTCCTCTGGTGAACTTGTAAAGCATTCTGTGCAAAACAAGAAATGGTTAAAAATTACCACAGCTATTGTTTTTACATCTTTTAAAATATACATTTTATTGATACGGTTGATTATTTACAATAGAATCACCTTGGTCTTGTATCCCTTGTTGCATCTGCTACAGTGGTACGGTCTTTCATCAGAGTGGGCTCTCATGTGTTCACGTACATGTCCGATGGTTTTGTAAAGCTTGCCGCACTCGCCACATTTATACCTCCTCTCACTGACGTGGACTTCCATGTGCTTTTTCAGCAGGTAACCAGTTAGAAACTCTTTTTGGCAGAGTGTGCACTTAAAAGGCTTATAACCTGCAAAAAGAACAGACAAACAATATATATTTATAAAGGTTTAATAACAATCTATAAAGGTTTCAGTGTGGACTTACCTAAATGACCTTTGACGTGAAAACGGAAATAATTCAAGCCCTTAAATGACCTGTTACAGTACGGACAAGTGTACAACTTTGAGGATACCCGATCATCACCCGATTCCTGACAGAAAAAGAAAGTTTTATATTTCAAGGCAGACAGAATTCCTCTAAAATAACTTTAAAACAAAATGATTTATCATGGGTTAAGAATCCACATACTGGTCAGCAAAAACTTATTATTGTACCTCCTCCATCTCTGACAACTCGTCTTTAACTTGGATCTCAATGACGTTCTGATCATCATCAGGATGGTCAGAATCGACTTTGTTCATCTGCTCAGTCGTCTGTGAGGCGTCCTCCTCCACCACAGTCTCCTCTGTTCCAAGAGCAATTCCAGAGTTGATGATGGCCTGGCAGATGAGATTGTCACCCGCTGCAGCAGCGGCGGCAAGCGCTTCGGCCTGAGACTGCTCAACCACCACCTGATCAAGCCAAAGAAAACGGGTTAAAGCAACACTTTGGACAGAAGCGACACCCATGACTTAAATAGCACAGCCTAACCTGTTGCTCCTGTGTTGCTCCATCCACCTCCACTGTAAAGTGCATCTGACGCAGGACTTCTTGAGAAGCAGCATCGACCACGCTAACAACAGTGGTCTGAGCCTCCACCATCTCCTGCTCCTCGGGCTGCTGCTCCACAACTACCACCTCCTGTTGGGTTGCCACTGTGGCTCGATCAACATCCACGCCTGAATAATTAGCACCAACTTCAATTGAAATTGGTACAACAAATCCAGCTTTGGTTTTAAAAAAATGTAAACATTAAAAGATACATAATTTAACCTTTTTGCACTCCATCCTTGCTGACCAATATTTCTTTGTATTGGACAAAACGAATTTTCTCCGTGCAGGGAGTCAGAGCTTTTAAATGTCTGGTGAGAGCTCCAGATTCTCTGAAGGACTGCCCACACAGGGTACATCGATACGGCCGCTCATCTGCAAGAAGGCAGGAAAAAAACGGATTAATTTTCTGAGACGCACATCCAGCTAAGTCAAATTTAACAGTGCTGTGTGTCACCAGTGTGACGGCGGTTGTGACGTATCAGGGAGCCTTTGGTGCGAAATGAGGTCGAACAAAGTTCACATGAGAAGTTCTTCTGGTCGCTGTGAGTTTTCATGTGAGTTCTCAAGATGTTTGTCTGCGATGGAAGTATACAAACAATTACTGTGAAAAAAAACTACAAACTGTTACAGCTGACTCGCTCACATCTTCTAATTGTATGCACAAAGGAAATTGGATTTGCTCACAGTTTTAAATGTTTTTTCACAAAGGTGGCAAACGTAGCGTCCCTCTTGATTGACTTTGTAAGGTGGCTTGTCACTGTCAGCGCCGTCAGATGCAAATTCTACACTTTGATCGGACTGCTCAGAAACTTTAACTGAGGCCACTTTCTTCCTGTGACCTCGACCCAACAGACCACCACTTTCATCTGGGTTGACACAACAGAGCAACCAGTCGAAGTTAAAGCACAATCTGACAACAAATGAACACACTGAAAAAAAGCAGACTAGAGATAAATGATTAACCAATGAATGCATAAATGAATGTGCATAATGAACAGATTACGATTTCAGGTAAAAATATTGAACAGCAAAGTCTAATTGTTACAACTCTTGTTAGTGTTTGTAATTTTAAAAGGTTCAAGCTAGCCCTTAGCTATTTTTAGCTTCAAGCTATGGTTACGAGAAAAAAAATAAAACAATTCATTATTTTTCCACAATGCTCCTTGACTTAGTGGGCTAGTAAAAAAAACTGCAGTGTTAGGATTGCTGACCCACCATCTGTTGTCCTCTCTGGTTTATCTGGGAAAGCACCTTCAGCTGTTTTTATCTCTGAGGAATTGTTTTTATTGGCTGCAGACATCTAGGAGTAAAAAAGAAGATATTAATGTGCTGTTATCAATTCTCCTTAAATACACCCATACAGCTAACACATACATTTTGTTTGGCATCCTGTTCAGCATTTCGTGCCTCCACACGTCTGCAGCTGTTTTGCAGTTTGTGTTGGATGAAAGCCTCAAGGGTGGAGAACTCTGACTGGCAGCGTCCACACCTGTGCACATCATCTAAATAACACAGACACAATAACATCAAAGTGGCCTTAAATCCATTATTGCACAGTCTGTGCCACGAGTCGATAAAAATTTGGTGTAAACTTTTCTAACACCACCGGCTGCCTACACTTCTACCGTTTATTAAAGACACAATGAGTCGACAAACAAGCTAACGTTAGTTAGCTGCTAGCAACATTTCACCACGGTGGAAGTTAGCTCGGCCCAAACACGATGACAAAAAAAGAATTTAGGCTTGTTTGGTTCCGTCAGGGGACTAACCTTCGTCTCCCAATGCAGTCTGGATGGTGATGGTCTCGCTGCCGTTCTTCTCTGCTTCTGCCGTATGATTATTTTCTACATTCATGTCGTTTGAATTCTCCGTCTCTGTCGCAACGCTGCAGCGGGGAGGGAGGGAAAACATGGCGGATTTACGACCCCGTAGTCATAACAACAAAAGGGCGCTGGTACGTGCGTTCCCATTACTAAAATAAAAAGATGTTTTAAATTAGCTAATCTAATTACATGTTACATGTTAAAATACGATTATTTATATTCCGTTAAATAACTAATGTAGACAGTAAAAAGTTGAACTTAATTTAAATAATTTTAGTTATAAGGATGTGTTTTTAGATATATTTATTCAATTCCAAATTAGTTGTAATGTCATTTTGCCCAAAATTAATGCCAATATCATTGTTTAAAAAACCAATTGGTAATATTTGGTTTGAATATATGGTGCAACGTCCTGCCATAATTTTACGACAGATGAGTAAACAACAACTTGACGGCAGTAAATATGGCTTCTCACTTCAGCGGCGTCCTGCAGCTAACAGACCTCGATGATTTTATCACTCCTTCTCAGGTAAGTTTTTGAAGCTACTATAAAATTATTTTATACGTGAACTATTTCGGTAAAAGGAAGTCGTAATAGGTAACATTTAGCCCGTCGTGCGAGAAACCTTTACAACACGACGTGAAAACTGTGTCGAAGTAGCTAACACACTTGACGCTGCCCTTAGTTTCTCGCGACCTGTGTAGGAGAAACGTCCTATAAATTAAAGAAATATCGAACTTTTTTACTGAATCTCGACTTAAATCGATTTTTACATGTTGTTTGGTCACAAGCTGCAAAGCACTGCTTTTAAAAGCACAACACGCTTAGCTTTCTCTTGATAGCGTGACGTAATTACGACGAAGTAGCTCTCGTTCATCTGAATTCTAATCACAGAAAAGAACGCCACACAAGACATTTTGTACGCAATTTTTATTGGTTTCAGCCTGTTTCTTATGTAAATGACCACACTTACGAATGATAAGGCATGATTCTTTGGAAGGAATGGCACAGAAAACCATACTGCTGCTCCGAATTCTTGATAAATAAAACACTGTTTTTCTGGGATAATGAACTGATGATGGAGTTTAATAACAGTAACAGATTTATGTTTATAAAATTATAAATTCCCTACCTACTGTGAAACACGGCTAAGATTTTCTTAGATGCTTTTTAATCTGACCATTTTTCTCAAACATAAAATAATGTAAAATATTACCAGTATTTTGTGTGGTTTAGACTTTTAGTGTCTGTGTTTCAGGAATGTGTAAAACCTGTAAAAGTTGAGAAGAAACAAGGTAAATCTGTGGCCAAAATACAGATAGAAGATGATGGCAGCTATGTACAAGTCAACCAGGTGGGTTTAAATGCACAAACCTGTTTGTAAATGATTAGATTTTTATTGGTTTGTTGTAAATTATTCCCGCTCCGTGTTTTGAAGGATGGAGGGAAACAAAAGCTGGAGAGAGCAAAGATCACACTGAATGACTGCTTGGCTTGCAGCGGCTGCATCACTTCGGCTGAGAGCATCCTCATTACGCAGCAGAGTCATGAAGAGCTTTTAAAAGTTCTGCATAACAACAAGGTAGAAACGTGTTGCGTTTCTGATTTTTATTTTGAAGCCCTTGTAATTTGAGCCACGATTCAGTGTGTCATTGTATTCAAATATGTATTGTTTTGGGTTCCTGTATAGGTAAATGAGAGTGAAAAGAAGATTGTAGTTGTGTCAGTATCGCCACAGTCCAGAGCCTCCCTCGCAGCACATTATAACCTGAGCAGCAGTGAGGCAGGCAGGAGGCTCACAGCTTTCTTCAGGAGGCTGGGTAATTACTTTTTCTGTTTTTGGAAATCAAGTCACCTTTAGTCAGACACATTCTGCCATAAAGAGAAGTGCTGGAAATGCTTTTGCAGGTGTTCATCATGTGTTTGACACCAGCTTCAGTCGGACCTTCAGTCTGCTGGAGAGTCAGCGAGAGTTTGTGGAGCGTTTCCAACAGAGGGAACAGAACAACAAAGCCCTGCCCATGCTGACATCTGCCTGTCCAGGTATCCAACCAAAAGGAAATCCCTCATGAGCACAAACTGAAAAACTGGAGTGTCTTGTGTGCATGTAATTTTCAGTTCTCATCCTTTTTGTCCTTTTCAATCTGTTTTTGTGTGTCGTTCAGGTTGGATCTGCTATGCTGAGAAGACACATGGGGATTATATTCTTCCGTATATCAGCACCGCTCGCTCCCCGCAGCAAATTATGGGTTCTTTGGTTAAAGGCTATTTTGCAGAACAACAGGTGTGTTTTGCTTTTGAGTTCAATATGAATAGATGTGTGTTTATCATTAAAGGGCACCTAGGATGATGTGTGTGTTTTAGGGCTTCAGTCCACAGCAGATCTACCACGTGGCAGTCATGCCTTGCTTTGACAAAAAACTTGAAGCTTCACGCTCCGACTTCTATTTGAGCGAAGCTGAGACCCGAGAGGTGGATTGCGTCATCACGTCAGGTACAGAAGCTGCTCTCTTAATGCATTTTGTGCGTGTGAATTCTTGGTCTTATTTATTTTCCTTCCTGCTGCAGGCGAGGTTCAGAAGATGCTGGAGGAGGAACATGTGTCTCTTGCTGATGTTGAGCCTGCAGCCCTGGATACACTGTAAGTTCTCTGCATTTTTTCCTTTATTGTTGATCAATCAGTTCACCTAAAATATTCCAAGATTATTTCACCCAGGTTCAGCAGCGTGTGCGGAGATGAGTTCCTGAGCCATGCTGGGAGTGGCTCTGGGGGTTACCTCCATCACGTGTTTACCTTTGCTGCCAAGCAGCTGTTTGGAGAAGAGGTGAAAGAGCTCACCTACAAAACACTCAGGTGAGTAAACCTTCATGAGTCTCATACATGGTAAAAAGTCATTAGGCCTCCTGGATCTAGCTTGATTGAATTTGTCAAAAGTCTGACTGCTTTTACTTTTTTTTCCTTTTTTGTTTGCCCAGAAACAAAGACTTCCAGGAGGTGAGACTGGAGAAACACGGTGAAGTCCTCCTGTGTTTTGCTTTAACGTACGGCTTTCGGAACATTCAGAACCTTGTGCAGAAACTCAAGAGGGGAAAGTCACCGTACCACTTTGTGGAAGTTATGGCCTGTCCATCAGGTAATGTAGAAGAAAGCAGGTTTGCAGAGCTGTAATGTGGTCTGAACTTGTAGCTTGTCAAGTAAAGGTGATCAATAATACATGTAGGTTTACCAGATAGGAAGAATTTTAATAAAATAAAATAAAAAGAGCTGGAAGCTCACAGTGTCAAGATTAACCAAGAGGCTGGTCAAGATATCAACAGGACAAAGTCTGATTTTACATCTCTTTGCCTCAGGAGGATATCTGAATCCCCATTTTAGCTCAGCTTGTGCATCGTCTCTGTGACCTGGTCAGATTTAGTCTTTTTATATCCCACAGGTTGTCTAAATGGAGGTGGGCAGGTTAAGCCCTCAGCTGGTCAGAACCAAAAGGATCATCTCCTGAAAGTTGAAGAGCTCTACAAGGCAGAGAGACTCCTGCTGCCAGAAAACGACACTCGTGTGGCTGAGTTGTATCAGAGCTGGTTGAACAGTTTGGGTCAGGAACGAGCCAAAGCGCTGCTGCACACACAGTACCACACCGTGGAGAAAATGACCAACGGGCTCACCATAAAGTGGTGATCAGTGTCTTTGTCCAGCAGAGACGTCCAATAAATGTGGACAGTTGTCTCCAAATGTTGACATATGTAATCGTCTTTTAAATCACTTTTCCTGTTTGCCTGATAAAAGTGGAAAACCAAATAAATGTCTCAGCACTGTGAACTGATTGGTTCTTAAGCTGTGTTCATATGAGCTGAGAGTTTGTTTTTTATTTAATAATTTTAAAGACAAAAAGCAGTCAATCGCTTTGTCTGGCAAGTAACTATGAAAATGTTACCTGAACTAATGCATAAATTCTTTTTTTATTTAAGGATTGTGTACATATAAACAAATAAAAAAATAAATATATTTCATTACACCTGTGTCATTTATAGTTCATCTAAAACGGAAAATCATCTCAGATTATAGATTCAGAGTTTATTGTATTCTTTGTGCAGTTACAGGCTTTTCTATGGTTAAACTTTGGGTTGAGAGGCAGCAATTCATATTCAGACTGATTTTGCAATAGAATTCATAATTATATTAAATACTTGCTCCAAAATCCCTAAAATATAATTCATTCAAAGAGAAAATACTTTAGTTTTACATGATAATCAGAGCTGAAGTTTTTAAAAGCTAAAGTAAGAAAAAAAGTGTCTCAAAATGTCCTTACAAAAATCACACAATAGGGTCAGTAAGAGAGCAGAAACAGAAATATACATTTATAAGAAAAAAACATTAAAAAAATAAGATTCTCTTTAAAGTTAATCAGAGCTGATGCAGGTTGATGTGCGACCAAAAGGAACACGGAGCTCCAAGATGAAGATGCAGATTGATTAATCTCTTGTTTTTGTTTTTCTTCCTTTTTACAGAAAATCAGTAAACATT
>JAVKLF010000021.1:8683991-8713204 GCA_034783495.1 Millerichthys robustus
GATTTCTATTTAAGTGAAAGCACACTTTCCCCTTTTATACAAGAGATGTGTTTTATTGCTTTTTCCATGAAAATTACACAGAATTCCTTCTATGCTTTCTATGAAGAAATGCTCATAGTCACGGTCATAAAACTGAAAATTAGAAATGCAGTTTAGTATTTGGTTCCAATATGGTTTTTAGGACAAAAATGCAAGTAAATGACATGACAAGATTTTAACGCTCCGAACAAAACATCTAATGTAAATTTTTATGGAATATGAAATTACTACTTATTATCAAATCTATGGACAGAATCTTTACACGTCTACCAGTATTTCTTCTTTAAGTGGCTCCGTCTTGTGAACACCTAATGAAACTGCTGGTGCATTAATATATTACCACATCACACTAAATAGACTATTAAACATTTACAAATTATTATTTTCCCTTAAAGCATTCAACTCATGGCCATATATTCCTTAAGACTTTCACATCAACATCAGCCAAACAAATCACATAAAATAGGATGATAAAAGTGTTTACAACTTTAACACAACTGAACTTAGTGGTAATACTGTGTAGCTCCAGTAAATGTAGTGTATCTTTCTTTTAAATGGCTGTGAGGATAAGTTGTTTTTAAGTATATAATGAACAATCTGCAGCTCTGTGAACAGTTAAAATGAACATGAATGTGTTGGACTTCAATCCTTAGGAACTCGGAAACCATCTTTTTCTTTCCGTAGACGTCTCATGGTTTCAATTGGTTCAGTCTGCTTCACGTGGTCTTGGACAGACTTCTCTCTGGTTTCGACATTAAAAAGAAGACAAGTGAGTCACTAGCTCTAAGTAAACTACAATCCTCTAGTATTCAGCCTGGGTTGGACATACTTCACTCTCATAAAAGGATTGTATGTAAATTCATCTGCCAAAGTGGACGGGATGGTTGGCTCTCCGTCGTTGCACTTCTCCTACAGAAAGACAAACAAGCAGACGGAGAGCTGGTAGTAAATACAAAGATTCGGGATTTTAATCATGTTATTGCAGCAAAGACATGTTAGCCAGATACCTTTGCCCAAGCCAGCTTCTTCTGAATGACTTCATTGTCTGGTTCGACGTGGCGCGCAAACTTCAGATTGCTGACGGTGTACTCGTGACCGCAGTAAACCCGCTTCAACAGAATACCAACACAGCAGTTAGGCAAATAAACTTATATACACTGTTAAGAATATATTATTAATGACTCTATAGCTCAATATTTTCTTGATAGATTTGTGAATTTGTTTAAAGAATGAGTTGGATTTTTGAAGTGGTGTTCTGTGAAGTTATCAGTGATCAATACTTTAGCTACGTAAGAAGTCACCCAAGAGCATTATCAGTGTGGAATATCAGGCGGATGTTTCCTCGAGAGAGAAAAGCTAACAGCCGGTCAAATCAAACAAACTCTGAACTTCAATCTCAAAAATGTCACAGGAGTTCATGCAAACACACCAGATAAAACTTTCACCGCTGTTGTTTTTTTTCCCTCCTATTAAAACAGTTACTTACATATATGTTTATGGTCATTTACAGTTAAATGCAGCTCGTTATCATTAAAGATCAACTGTATGAAAGGGGTTGCATAATACTAAACATGTTAGGTGCAACCTGGCAGAGAAACTATCTGATGCAAAAGTAATGCTGTGTAAAAAAAACTAAACTTTTGTAGTAATTAAGGCAAATGTGGTCCCCCTCTTATTTTCAATAGATTTTTACGCCATATTAAAGTCAACTTTTACATGGATTATTATTGGGACCACAGACTGGCTCTGTCTAAGATGTAAATAATCCCAGACTTTTATGTAAATAACAACATAATGCAAAAAACAATGGCAGGGTAAAGGTTTTGCAAAACTGCTGCAAAACATTTTAAATTGGAGTTGTTTGACTTCTGCTACAAGTACAATATTGATTACTGATAAGTTCACAGAACGTCACATTAAAAAATCCTAACTTTTTGTTATGTTTTTAAAAAACAGAATTTAATTTATTTTTTTTTTATTATTACCGTAATATCTAATTAGCGCAAAGAAGGTGGGTCTTCATTTACCGTCTCAGGTGGGAGACGTCCCAAAATTTCTATCAGGGCTTTGTACATCTGCTCTGCTGTGCCTTCAAAGAATTTCCCACAACCAGCCACAAACAGCGTGTCACCTGAAGACGTAAACACATGACCGTGTGTAAGATGTTAAACGGTAATGATTGACAACGTGCTGACGTTTGGCCCATGTCACAAACTGCACGTTCGTGTGAGTCGGAGAGATCGTACCTGTGAAAACAGCAGGTGGCTCTGAGCTGTTCTCTTTAGTTACATAGTAACAGATATGACCCGTTGTGTGACAAGGCGTAAAAAGGCATTTCACATTCAGTGATCCGAGCTTTGAAAAATAAAAATATAATCACAGTTTGAGCTGACATCTCTTAACTTAAAGCTTTCTATATGTTTTATATAGTGGAACATTTAATGTAACATTCTCACTTTCAAAGTGTTGGAGTGAGAAACTTTCTTTGTGATGGCATCAACTCTGTCATCTCCTCCATAGACCTTCAGTCCTGGCATTAGCTTCAACATCTTCTCATTTCCACCGGCATGATCCCTGCGAAAGAACATTACAGAAAGTTGCAAAGAGTTCATAACTGTTCTACAACAGGATGCAGAACAATTTAGGTCTGAGTGCTGTTATGAGTACAGTGTAACTTTGGTAGGATGGGTAAATTTGTTTAATGGTAAAAAAAATAACATGCAGCATACCAGTGGTGATGGGTGGTCAGAACTGTTGTGAGTTTAACGCCATGTTTTCTGACAGCTTCCACAACCTGTTGAGCGCACAGAAGAGTCTGACTGAGACTGTGCTTACAGTTAGTGGGGCAAAGACAGTTGGCAACAGCACTGAGGTCAATATTTAGGTTGTTAATCAAGCAAGTTATTTGTTGCAATGTGTAGCAGCTGACTGAAGACAGGGCTTCCTTGCAGGCTACCGAATCTGACGGTCTGACAGCTGGGAGGGTCTTTTAAAAACTTGGGACTGGAATTTTTCAATAATGTCAAAAAACTTGTTTGGGTGTCCTATGAGGGGGCAAATGCTTTTTTATTTCTTTTCAGAAATTGCCATAAAATAAAACAATAAAAAGCTTGTAAAATTAAGTTTTTCTTAAAGTTACTTAAACTTGATAGCAGTTATGTGTGGCGGTCGATCTTCCTCTCCAAGAACAATTATTTTCATAAAGTTAAAGGACCTTTAAAAGGTTGATACTAAAATGTAAATTTTTCTAACAGAAGGCAAAAAATCCACTCAGACTCATGCAAACACTTTGAAAGTCTCAAGCAAAGATTTTAAAAGGAAAACACTGAGAGGCGAGGCGAGTATAATTTTTGTTTTACGATTCCAGATGATAACAATATGAATCACTCATAAGCAGCATTTAAGTGTTACAAAAGATCTAACTATTTACTACTGCCGTGCCTAATATAATGCAGTATAATAAGAAGTGCAGACCTTTATTGGCTCCACTGGGTCAACAATAGCTGCTTCTTTGGAGTCCTCATCGATCAGAAGGTACATGTAGTTGTCACTGAGAGCTGGGAGAAGTTCTACCCTCATGTTGGTTTGTTGGACCAGGTGGGACTTCCTCACTGAGCTGTGAAGGAGAACGACTGTCCGGGTCTTGACTTCCACAGGTGCTTAAATATTAATATCATTATGAAGGAAAGCAATACAACATTTAACAAAGCGGTCTGGGTGAAAAATAAGATTCTCATTAAGCATTAAAGCTTCTTTTAACATGTATGACGTCACACAGCAGGAAATAGCTCACAGACCCATAAAAAAAGGCCATTAAAAGTAAACAACGTTATTCATAATAGTTTAGCGTCATTTCACTGTTTATTTAGCTATTTAAATGATATCCATACAAGTGTTACTGCGAGCCGATAAGCTATAGTTATCAAAATGGCCAGCTGTGTTCTTTTCTCAGTCCTCACTTAAAGACGACACAAACATCAAATCATCGGTCAAAATGAGGTAGAAGGCTAACAATATGCTACATATTAGCATGCTACAAAATTAGTGCCGACGTACCAAGTTTGGACGCTGTAGCAGCTCCTCTCAGAGTGCGGGCACTTCCTACAAGTAACTTCAATAACATCACAGTAACTACCTATGGTCTTATCGGGTCGTACAACCCAGAAAAGTTGGGTTCTGGTTCAGTTCCGCCACCGCCCCCTTCTCTTGTCAACATTCACCTACCAGGCCTGACCAATCAAGCCCAGAGGAGAATATAGCGAGGTAGAATATTTTGATTATTTGGCATAAATAGAGACAGTTGTGCCATTATTACGTATTCATAGAAAAATATTAAATGTGATGTAATAAATATCTAGGTCACATAAGTTTGCAAAACGGAGAAACAAAGGGTTTGATTGGAAGTTTCATGTCCTCTCTGGGCTGCCGTAGGTAAATAATTCAGGTCTGGTCGGCGTGTTCACGGTCAAAGTGTAAACTGGCAGTAAGTGCTTCATATTAGTTAGAAGCACGTTCACACAGCCTTTCATTGTTTTATGTTCGCAATGACAGCGCGAAATATAGCTCGGTTCTGGGAATGGGGGAGGAAGATCATTTGTGTTGGGAGAAACTATGCGGACCACGCCAAGGAGCTGAAAAATGCCATTCCTACAGAGCCGGTTTTGTTTCTCAAGCCTCCCTCTGCGTACGTCAGAGAGGGCTCCCCCATCCTGGTGCCTCTGTACTCCAGCAACCTGCACCACGAGGTGGAGTTAGGGGTGGTCATCGGGAAAGGGGGCACGGCCATCCCGCAGTCCACCGCCATGGAGCACGTGGCGGGCTACGCTCTGTGCCTGGACATGACCGCCCGGGACATCCAGGACGAGTGCAAGTCCAAAGGTCTGCCCTGGACCCTGGCCAAAGCGTTCAACACGTCCTGCCCAGTCAGCGACTTCATCCCCAAAGAGCGCATCCCCGACCCGGGCAACGTCAGGCTGTGGCTGAAGGTGAACGAGCAGCTGCGGCAGAGCGGCTGCACCTCGCAGATGATTTTCTCCATCCCCTTCTTGATCAGCTACATCAGCGACTTCATCAGCCTGGAGGAGGGGGACCTCATCCTGACGGGGACACCTAAAGGGGTGTCGGCCGTGCAGGAGCACGATGAGCTGCAGGCTGGGATCCAGGACGTCATTACCATGAGTTTCAGAGTGGACAGGCAGGACCGCTGAGGACAGAGACATCAGCAGATGGCAGTGCTGTGTTACTGGGATTTTGATACAATTTCCAGATTGCACCTTGCTGGTGAATTAGAAGTGATAAAGGATGGATTCACAATTTCTAACTAAAACAACTTTAAATCAAAATATAAATGCAAATATTTTCATTTGATGGACTATTTTTTAAATAAAATGCTATAATCATAATGTGTCAGTGTGATCGCTAAGAGGTGAATGACTGCTGAAATTTGTTTAAGAAGCTGCAACTGAGATGTTAAAGTTAGAACAAGCCAAATGAAAGCCGAAACAATCGAAACACAAGTTTAACAGAGCAAAGAAAAAACAAGCTAAAAGAAGCAGAACAGTAGCTAAATGTTAACATATATGAAAAAACAGTAGCTAAATGCCTAAACCAGTGCAATAGTATTAGGCCTAGACACAAACAAAAATGTGGAAAAAGCTAAAATTAGCAAAATATCAACTGAAATCTTAAACCAGCAGAACTGTAGCTAAAAGCTAAACTGAACCAAACAGTAACCAATACCTAAAATGAGCAGAACAATAGCCACAGGCTAAAATGAGGAAAAACACGACTAAAATGTCAAACGAGCAAAAAACTGAAATCAACAAAATTGTAGCCTTAAATTAGCTCAAATGTCTTTATAATCTAAAATTAGTTTAATCATAGTATAAACTTATGGTAATTGTAGCTAAAAGCTATACCTAGCCAAAAAAGCTAGTATTAGTGAGATCATATAAAAAACCTAGGAAAGCTAAAATCATCAAAGTTGTTGCTAAAAGCTTAAAACAGCAAAAATTACCCGAAGTTACTGAAACTTTATCCTTAATTTTAATTTAAAGTTAGCAGCTCAAATCAAAAAATAAATTCAGGATCATGTTTTCCATTCTTTCTCTTCATTTGTTTAAGCCGCTGTAGTTAGAAATCTGAAATCTTTTCTGATGTTTTGTCCAATAATTCAGGTTTCCTTTGTGGATGTAGAACTGAGAGCTGACAGCAGCTATTTCCTCTCAGTTTTAGCCTGAAGGACATGACGTCTACAATTTCAGAGAAGAATTTCAGATTTTGATTTGTCAGACCACAGGGCAACTTTCCACCCCATGTCAGTTCGTCTTGACTGAGCCAAAAAATATGGACTTAATTTAAATAGTTATTACGTTTTAACTTGCAGACTTTTTGTCTTGAAACGTGTTTGCTTACAATATTAAATAAGAGAAGTCTTTGGCATTTTCAGGACAGAAATGTCAGTTTTTAACTCAACACTGGTTGAAGGTCCAGATATGGTCTTTTAGAGTAAGTTTTGTCATGTGCAGTTTTACACAAAACATATTAGTTATAGACTGTTTAATTCAGAAATCAAGAAAACAATCAGTTTATCTGGGAAATACAGTCAAAAGCAATACACAGAGATTTGAGGAATGTACTTTTTATGTTTATTTTAGACTGGCAGCTTGGAGGCTGCAGCTAAAGAAATTAAAGAAGCACAGTATTAAATGTACTTTTAATGATAACCACATAACACCAGAGACACGGCGACTTGAAGCAGTCAGAATTTCTGGTGCACCTTTCAGAGGCTTTAATGATGATGAATACAAAAAGAGAAAAGATCCATATTATTGATAGAGTTCAGGGGACAGATGTTCACCACTGGTTTCTGTGGTTTTAGGCTCAAATTGGGAAAATAATTTTTGTTGGATTAGCTGAGGTTTGATATGGTCAAACTAAAATCTAAAACAGAGATAAATACTTTTGTTTTTGCGGCTTTAACCTGGTCTTTTGCTGCTTTGAGCTAACCTTTTGTTATTTTTTGTAGCTAATATTATACCATTGTGCTCCTTTTAACTTTTATTTTAGTTTGGCTAACTCCGTTTCAGCTTCTTAAACAAACTTTGACAACATTTCCATAGCATTTACTTTAATTTTAACTTAATATTTCCCTTTAGTTTGTCAGTTTTTCTACCTCAGACTACAAATGTGTCATCTTTTTAGATAAACAATCTTTTTTTTTTTTACATTTGTAGTTTTGATTTGTTTAAATGTTTTGTCCTCATTCAGTTCTAATTCTCCCACAGGATTCTCTGTTTTCAACATCAAACAGAACCTCTGTCGGCCTGCGGCAGCTGTAACCTGAGTGGACCTCACCTGTAGGGCGGGTTGTCTCCTAAACCCCCAAACTCAGGGGACTCAGAGGTTAGACATGTCCATCACAGTTAGTTATCATAAATCAAGTTAAATCTGAAGTCTTAGAAAAAGTTAGTTTTACTCTGCTGCGGCTTCAGAGCAGTATGTTCACAACAGGTGTCGTCTCTAAGAGACACCCTTCCTGTCCTTTGTTGGACTGAATGGATTTCACTCCCACAGCTTGCAACAACGGCTTCAAAGCTCCGTCTCAGCGCTGATTTAACGTTCACATTAGCCAACCTGCTGTCATCAGCCGGGAGCCTGAGAAGTTACACTTGATGCTTCTGAGGGGAGGGCGGGTGGGGGTGGGGGGATTAAACCGAGACCACAGGCTTCCGATCCAATGTACACTAAAAGTGATGTCAGTCGTGTCGTGAAATCGAGCCAGGCGCAAACTGAGCCACAGCTTTCAGGGTAAAACTTGTATGAAATGTTCATTGTACATTTACACACACACACACACACACACACACACACACGTATGTCTGCTTGTTATATACTCTATGTATGGTACGATCCGTCCCTTTTGACTAAGAGGTCAAATAACCAGAACATTCAGGTTTTCCTGCAACTTTTATTTTAGTTCTCAAACTTTACAAACAAAACCAGGCTTCATATAAAAGAAGCACATCTGTGAATTCATGTAGTTCCTGTGAATTAATAACAAATCAACATTTTACCCAATGACACATTTAAAAAAACGAGGCATGAGTTCAACAGAGAAACAACAGAACTTTAGTCTAAAGCTATAGAAGCTGTGTTGTCTGTAAAAAAAAAAAAGCAAAGAAAAGTACAGTTTTTATAAGAAGTTTTACCCTCTTGGATGTTTTGTTTTTATTGCTGTCATAAATCAATCATGTCCAAAATAAATTTGGCCTTTTGGAAAAATGTCAAAAACCCTTCAATG
The DNA here is from genome assembly GCA_034783495.1 of Millerichthys robustus. Classification (NCBI taxonomy): domain Eukaryota; kingdom Metazoa; phylum Chordata; class Actinopteri; order Cyprinodontiformes; family Rivulidae; genus Millerichthys; species Millerichthys robustus. Next base: position 8,692,333 of record JAVKLF010000021.1, read on the forward strand.
TCAAAGTGAAGCCAAATTTCTACAGATGCTGCTTTCAAAATTAGCTTTTTTTATGTTGCTACTTTAATAGCTTTTCTTATTCCTTTTCAGTTCATGCTGACTATTAAATCTGGATTTTAAAGCACTTTGTTCCTGGCAACACAAACACAAAATAGGCTCCTATTTCTTTAGCTGAACCCATAAAAAAACACACAAACAGATATAATTTTTAGTACCAACAAGGTGACTTCCAAAGGGCTATTGGCTAAAAACTCAAGCATCTGATCTATCTCTCAGCTCTTTGATGGATTTACTTTTGTTTCTTAAAGGCATAACTTAAGTTCATCCACAGTAGAAAATTCCTCTTCAGTCCGAACTCTTCTCTGGTGCTCCACTTCTTCACTTTCCTCATCTTTTAAATGAACACTGCTGCAGCCATTAAAAGACGGGAAAGAAAAAGGGTTTAAAGTCAAACAGAAACCGAAGAAAAACTTTTCCAAATCGTTCAGAAAGTCTGAAAAACCACTGATCAAATCTGCTTTAAAAGATCACAAATGAGGTTAAAATGTGAAAAAGTTAGAGATGATTTCAACTGTTTTAATTCAAGCTGATTGCGCATGAATTCACTGGAAAGTGAAAACCCTTCAGCAGAATGAAGTGAATAAAGGTCAGTTGTGTGTAAACTGGTTTACAGCTTGGAGATCTGCATCCTGTCTGCGTTCAGACAGTCTCCTCTCGTGATGCCTGGCTCTGCGTGCCGCTCGGCGTGCCACCAGACGGGGCCTGTGGTGTGGCTATTCTAAGAAAACAACCGCCAACACTCAGATCCTTCGGAGGGACTGAGTCACAGAGGTCGCGTATGAAATATACCATCAAAGTGAAACACTCAGATGGTAGGAAAATTGATTTAATTGAATTTTGGGGGAAAGGAGATGGGGCCATTTTGCGTGACTCGGTGCTGACAGTGACTACGCCTTCTCTTTTTTCCTATTTGTCTTAAAATCCTCACAAATGAGGGTTTAACCCATTATTATAAAGAAACTGGAGATCCAGTATGTTGTACATTAAAAGTTTAAACTGAATAATGAATGATTTGACAAATGGATAGAACAAATAAGACATTTCTTCTGCAGGTGTTTCAGTGAACTACATGTGGACAAGTAAAACTGAACGCTCTCATAAAAGATTTGATTTTATTGCAATTTTTTCCCCAGCTTTTTGGCAGCGACGTTCCAGTTTTTACCTCATAAACCCAGTGCAAGACGGACCATAAATTTTTATTCCTAAAGTTTTCCAATCAAGGCCCATTAAGCAGACTGGAGTTTTAGACATGAAAAATGGTGGGAGAAGCACGATGAATTATTTTATAAAACTAATAAAAACAGTTCCTGTTTTCACTGAACTACTGTGACCAAAGTTTGATTTGATTTGATTTTTTTTGTATTTTTCCAGCTTGAGTTTTTCTCTCATCATAGAAAGCTGGAGTCAAAATTTAACAAGATGTTTTGTGGGTTTATCCACAAAAAGAAGACATTCCCATGTTTCTTTGAGCTGAATGAAGGAAGACTATTTATGTAAAACATATAAAATACTTAAAATGAACCTCCTTCCTTTATCAAAAAACAGAAATTCCGCAATTAACATAATTTTATCAGAGGAAGTCGGTCACTGAATAATTTGTCTTTTTGTCAAATTATCTTTATTTGTTGTTTTTATTGTTTACCAAACCAATCCAATACCAAGCCCAATTACACAACGTGTGGCTTATTGATTTGATTGGAAGAAGAGGCGCTGTATCCCACAGGGACGTCTGTGTAAGTAAATGACAAACAAATAAAATAATTGTATTTAAGTTTTGTTTCAGTCAAATTTAGTGGGGTCTTTCTGCACGTTAACATCTTGCCTGACGAATGAATCATTCCTCCATTTACCCTCGCTTGTGGCTTTCTCACATCATTACAAAAGTAAAGTGTGTGCTGTAGATTAGGCTAAGCGTCATCCTGTTTTTCTGATTTAAGCGAACGTTAACAACTTGGCAAACCCTCTGAGGACACTAACGTCTTCCCCAGATGTATTTTGAGGTTTCATAAGTTATCGGTTCATGTCTGCTGCTCGCCTGGCGCTGCAGGGTCGTATCCTTTAATGCAGAGTAATAAATTGGCGTTCAGATGAAGTAAGTGTTTAAAATGCTTTAAAAGTTTATGGAGAACCTTTAAAACCATTGCTGGACATTTAAAGAGAGAAGGCCAATGTGACAGAAATGCTGAATTGTTTGAGATGAGGCAAGACGCGAACACAGAGTGTGATATTACTTGACAGATTACCAACAGAAAAAGCAGCAATATGCTAAATAAAATGATTCTTGCTAAATTTGAGATCACTCTCTGCTTAGTTTATTTTTATTTTGCAAGTGGGTTTCTGTTTTTTGGTTCGTTCTAGGATCAGCCCAGATGGTTCTTCTTCCATCTGCCGTATTGGGTAAAAGAAGAAATCTCTGTTGTTAATTTGAAGCCTGTGAAAGGAGTCTTTTTCCAAATGAGCTAACAGCATTTGTAATTAAAAGCCACAAGACTAAACCGTACACTTTCGGACAGGGAAGGAACAAGTGACAGAAAAGGACATTTAGCTTTAGCTTTGAGCATGATTATCTCTTATTCAACCCATGGGGTGGAGGGGGATTGTTTATATTTTGTTATTTTAGATACATTTTGCTTCATAATAATCAAAGTCAAATCAGCTTTTATCCACATCACTTTAATTGATGCAGGTACAAAATAATGACTGATTTGAAAATAACTTATGTTGAGCAAACAGCTGATAGAAATAACAATGCTTTGGTTGAAAACAACTACAATTTCCTACAAATTGAACCCATTTAAGTTCAATATTTACATATGAGGTATTAATTGGCATACCAACTGCAAACTACAGGGAAAAAATAGCTTGCACCTTTACACAAATCAGTCAAAAATGCATTTTAAAACCTGTAAAAGCATTAAAAATATAAATGTGTCACGACATTATCCTCAATGCCCTGTCAGTTTACATGCCAGTATTAACTTGCCATGTAATAAATAAAACATGACAATAAATAAATTGTTTCTCTCATACAAAATATTCAACTCTTGTACTTTACCATCATAAACTATAAATAAGAGCTCATCTTCTGAACAAAGTATAAAAAAGTGAAATATAAAGTAAATCTTTTAACCAAGAGAACAGTCTGTAGGATGGTCAGTAAGTCATTAAATGTTTGAATACTAGCAGGACTCTGTCCTCAGCTCCGTCTTTACATTAAAGCTGTTATTGAGTCATGTTGATTCCACAGATAAAATAAACTTTGCCTCTAACCCTCCCTGAGAATCAGAGCCTTCTGAAAACTGTAAATAAACAGAAAGTAAGACTCTTTTGTCAAATCTCTCTTAGTCCCAGCCAAAGTCTTGTCCGCTCATCTGGTAGAACCGGTGGTTGATTGGCCGGTAGAAGTCTCTGAGTCTCTGCAGGACCTCCGATGGGATCTGGGGATGAGGTCTGCCCTTGGACTTTCCAAGGCAGCGAGGTCTGCTGCTCCCCTCAGGCTTCTTTAAGCAGGGGAAGCCTTTAGTCTGGTTGAAGTAGAAATGTTTGTCTGAAATGACCCTCTTCAGGCCCAGGAAGTCCTGAACCCGACCCATCTCCCCGGCTGGATCGGACACCAGCCGCTCGCCGCTGACAAACAGGAAGTGAGACAAAGGGAAAAACTGAAGCCAGTTCTTCAGGTGCGTGGCGTAAAGGCCAATGCGAACAGCGCTCCACGTCGTGTCGATCGAGCCGGTGGAGGAGTTCTTCAAGACCAGGCTCTGGAAGGATGGGAGGCCTGGATTCTTGGACAGAGTCTGGGTGTAGTCAGACACAGCACGTGTTACTGGGTCCCTGACCACCACGATTAGCTTGGTCTGACAGTTCATGGTGCAGAGGCGGCCGGGAGCTTCCTTTGTGACAAAGTAGCTGGGCGTTTTCTCCATGGTGATCTGCCCATCCAGAGTCCGAGGCATCAAGTTCCTGAGTGGTAAGAAAAATAAGGAAATATGATCAAACATAAAGTTTTAAATAATTATGTTCAACATAACTTGATCACAAGATGAACAAATAAAGAACATGAGTTGTGTTTAGGACTGTTCGCTCCTCTTACTCCACCAACACTAGAGGGAAACATTTGCTCCCATATGTTCTTTATTATATCAAATTAATGTTTGAAGGTAAAAAAAAAAAAAAGTTCAGCTCTTTTGTGGTTCTGTGGCAAAGTTATGAACAATAAGCTTTTAATATAACCTCAGTTTGGAGAAATTAGCTCTGACTGGACTGACGAACTGACAGCTAGTCAATACGAGACCGAAAGAGCGTCAGAAGTTAATGTACACGGACTGCATCCTAATATAAGTAAAGCACATCAAAATCCATATGATTAAAGCTGTACGCCCTGACCCTGGTACTGTTCCAACTCTCACTCTAAGGTCTGCAGAGCAGAACCATCCACTCACTTTGGGCCCGATGAATCAAAACCGCAATGCCTCAAGAACCACTTAACAGCAATTTCCTACAGATTTCCACCCCCTCTTCTTCCTGCATGAGCAAAGTGCCCCCCCCATCCTCGTCTCCTGTACAGGTTCCTACAGGGGTCCAAACGGGCTGCTGCCTGCAGGAAGTGCAACCCAGCTGGAAAAGCTGCTGAGCTCAGTGAGTGTGTTAAACACATGGCCAGAATGAGATATACCAGTGGAAATATGTTTAGAATTATATCACTATAAAAATTTGTGTCAATTACGTAAAATTATTGTTATTTGTTGATTTATTTCCTTTTTTCTACTCATTTAGTTCACTAACAAACATATGTGTGTATTTCTGATTTGATTCAACTTTTCTACTGTTCAGTTTTAATAGGTTTCTGCAACAAACAGGGATTGTGGGTAACATTCAGGGTTCAGATGTTTTTGTGTGATTATGACTGATGGGAAAAGCGAACGGGGCAAAGTTGTGACAGACTCAGGTTTTCGAAGCAAACTATTTTGCCTGACAAATGAGCGATGAGCGCTGATTAAAACGACAGAGGAAGTGTCTGCAGTTCATTTATACAACATATATCTTAGTTTGTTAGTGGAAATGAAGAGCCTTCATGTGGTTTCCCTTAAAAATAAACAAGCAGCGGAGCGTTTGGTGCTTTCTTTGTTTTAGATCGGGAACTTCTATTAAGCCTGAGTGTTCACGAGAGGAGCCCCATTCAGAACTGCAGGGGGACATCTGAGGGAAGTTTATTTTCATTTTCCCGGGGAGATCGTTCATGATCAAGTGTGGCTGTAACCGTTACTGAAAAGCAAACAAAGCTCTGTAATGGAAAGAGGTTTTTCATAAAAGGGTAGGACAAGGATAACTGACAGCAATTAATCTTTAACAGTAAAGCACATAAAATAAATTTAACATAGTAAAAGAGGGAACGAAGTACAGGGCGGCTGAAAAGGCACAGGACATCCTTTTATTTCAGAGACAAAAGAGAAAATGACATATCTCCAGTAAGTAATGAGTGAGAGGGCCTATCTTTGGAAACACTAGCCATTGATCCAAAATAGTGGCTTTCAAGTTAGCGGCCATGTTCTAGACAAAGCCTAAATACACTGAAGGACTCACCCTTACTTGCTGGGGTATTCATATATCTCATTTTCCACTTTATTTCTGAAATAAATGGCTGTCTTGTGACTTTTGACTCACCCTGTATATACTTTTAGGGGAATACTTAAAGAAAATCAATATGAAGCACATAGGGTTAGGAAAAGTTGATCAAGCAAGAAATAGTATCATGAATGAGGGTGACAAAGGATTTCTAGTACTTTGAGATTAACAAATTTAACAACAAAACGGTTACAGAGTTCCTTGGGTGAAGTTTTTTTTTTTTCACTTCGAATAATTATTGAATGTTCATCTATTACTGATTAACTTATTAAGTTAGTCCATTTCAAGATTAGCCAACATAAAATTGACTATAACTCTGTCAATTATACAAATATAGAGCTAACATTTGATGTGGTAGTAGCAGAGTCATTCCCAACACATACACTCAGAGTGAAACTCTGGCAAGAAAGGCAGCCAGTGATATGATTTATAATACATATCAGTCTCTGTGATGTGCAGCAAAAGTTCTAATAACGAAGGTAAACGATGGAAAGAACATCGCAGCAAGCTGAAGGAAACTTCTGTAAAGTTTTTACTCTTACCTGAAGGTAAAAAGTTCAACCCACTCCTATTAAAGAATCCCTATAATGAAAGACCATTAATTGATTATTATCCAATTACAAGAGCTTCAAATGTCCCGTCTCTGCCTCCCTGTCCCCTGCTTATATGGGTCTGATCAATATGTCTGTCTCCATATGACAGATTGCTCTCAGTGTATGTGTGTGTGTGTGTGTGTGTGTGTGTGTGTGTGTGTGTGTGTGTGTGTGTGTGTATGAGTGTGATTTTGATGATACACAAAAGAGCACAGAGGTGTCCGTGTTTACTGATGATTAAATTAGTGCCTGTCTCCCTCTCTGTTCTCTCCTTCTTCGTCTGTAGGCTTGGATTTGTCCTTCGCTCCTTCAGCTGAGTGACACTTCAGTAAATGACCACAAGTTGTCTTTCCAAACTCATGAATAGTTAATGAGTTATGGCTTTTACCCCGCTCCCTTTAGACACCTGTCTCCCTCGTCACAATCAGCCTCGTTCTCAGTGAATCAATAAAGACAATTTTCTATAATAAATCTATCCGTATAGAGTGTCAGGAAAAGAGTAAACACATCAGAGATGATTAATCTAAAATACGTTCTATTATTTGACCCGAAATAAACTTTTGTTTGGAACTTTGTTTGTCTGGAACTCCCTGCCTTTAAGAGGATGCAGCACATTTTTCCCAGAAAATACTAACAGTTTGAGGCAGCTGGGCTCACAAGATTAACTAAAAACCTTGAAAACGAGGATGTGGCCATGAGACTTCCTGCCCCCCGAGATTAAGGGTTCTCTCGCTGAAGTGGTGCAACTACACCCCGCGGCATCGCAAGGAACAAAAACCCCCCCCAAAAAACAGGGTTCTGCACACAAAGGGAAGCTGAAGGGAGAAAACAAAAAAAAATCTTAAGAACTTAATTATCAAGCGATCAAATCACGTTCTGTGTACATGTCCAGCTATTTATAAGTCTGAAGGAGATTTCTGCTTTGACACAGATCTCTAAAAAAAACAGCAGAAACCTAATAAAAGATGTGGTGGTGAAGAAAAAGGCTATAAAAATGTGAAAGCTTAAACAACAGACTGGGGGAAGACATTGCCCAGCAGTGTTGTTATGCTTACAGTGTGACAGGAAGCCTTAAAGGAATAGTTTAAGTGGATTTTTTGGAGGAGATATTTCGAATAGTCAACATCTTACCTGAAATAAACAGCAGTCAGAGAGCTCTTGCATTATAGAATCAGGCAGAAGTTCTCATACATGAAATCAAGCTAATGCCTAATCTAATTAGAGCCTAATCCAGAGCAAATGTTAGCCTTTTAAAACCACTAAAGCCTCAAAGATTTCATTGCAATTCAACCACATTGTGCTGTGTATTTTTATCCTACAACACTGCTGAATGGGCGGGCTATGTCCATTTTGCTTGCCTGGTCCAGTAAAAGCCAAAACCAATGACTTTTAAGGACTGAGTTATCCCCCTTAAAAGTCATTTCCTGTGTCTGTGTTATGTGGTTTTGGTTGCTCATGCATCCCTTTAAGGACCAGCAGCAGGTCTCAGCCGTGTGTGTGTGTGTGGGGGGGGGGGGGGAACCACAGGTTGATCATTTCTTTTGCCCCATAGCCCCATTGTCTTTGAAGGAATTGTGGAACCGATTTTACAAAAACCACACGTCTTACAGAAAATAAATTCAGATTTGGAAAGCAAGACTTTGATGTGTTTCTTTATTAAAATATTTTAAAGCTAGAAGACTGACTTTGTGTTTTTCCTTCAAATCGCCACATGCCAGACATGTTAATTGCTAGGGTATGAAAGGATGATAAATCCACTTAACCAACCCAGTCAGCTTGAGGGTTAGGCCAGTGTTTTGTAACTAGATCTATGTAACTTTACCAATAAACAGAACAACTGTAAAGGTTGTGTTCAGAGTGGTGGGATGAGACCAAACAGAGCATTAAGAGATTTAAAGTAACAATGGAGGAAAAAAAGTAAAGCTACATTTAGAGCACAAATAAATTCTAGTTTAGGTTTGATTCAAGAAACAAGCAAGGGTTTAACAAACATCAAAGAATCAGACTCTTATATTTATGGATCATTTCAAATCATACCATTGTTCACTATGACTCTTTTTTGAGTTTTGTTTTCGGTTCTTCTGGAAATCCCTCAGCAAATGAGCTCAAGCGAACTGTATAATTTTGGCTCAACCATTATTTCTTCACAGACTATATTTTTTTCCTCACAAGTTAACACCAGCAAAGAGCCCCTCACCATATGGGATGCGAGTGTGGGCTTTATAACGGCAGCTCCTGCCAAAACCCACCGTCATTAAAACACATAAAAGTCCAACACTACAGAAACCACTTCCTGGTCTGTTAAACCAATCAGCCGCTCCGAACCTCCATCACTAATGGCCTCGGGGATGGATATAGAAATAGGGCGCAGAGAAAATTGCCCCCTGCTTTGGAAACTGTTGCCCCACGAGGATAAGAGTCTACTTCCAGCATCACAGCTGTCAAAAATTAAATCTAACGGGTGTTTGAATCTGACTTCCTGCAAATACAACTATACAATCACAAAGGTTTTAGGGTAAATCCAAAGTCAGTTTCAGAAAACTGAAATCTGAGTTGCTAACAATTAAATCAAAATCTGCACTCACCTTGTTCCTCTAAAATATTGGACCCTACATAAACCTGTAGACCAGAAAACATCCCCTGCATTGTCACATGTTGTCATCCTTTTTTTCTGCTTATTTGCATAAATCCATGTTTTACATCTCAGACTGCTGTCATTTTTAGCCATGCCTGCATTTCTGGTTACCCTTGGGCATATTCTCTCAAATGATTTGAACTGTGCTTTCGTAGCAGTTCAGTCAAGCATTTCATTAAATGTCAATATTGTGGATCAGCCAGTTGACAGGTTTAATAAATTTTTTAAAATGATAATACTTTTAAAACTTTTGTTTGACATTTAAATGCTGTTTTCATAAACAGAAGATCATTTTGAAAATTCTTTTGAGTGTCACGCTCCTTATATTTAAAGAACACCCAGTTCTGCTTCAAGTAATTTTTTTTAAAAAGGACAAAAGGTAAAAAAGATAAATAAATAAATTCTAAAGTGAATTTAATGACAATTTATTTTCGTCATGCTGACATGGTTGTGACAATCAGAATCATCGTCTGAAGCTTTTTAGGTTTTTTTTCATTTTAAGTCCCATATGAAAGTCATCACGCCATGAACTCCTCACAAAGTCATAAAACACCACAAAACCATTAAACCTTTGCCTCGTTCTCTATGTAATGTTTGTGGCTTTTCCTTTTTTGTTTTTTTTTTCATTTTGTTCCAGTGACAAGCTCACATGCAAACAAAGGAACAAGCTGAGGAGGCAAGAGAATCGGATCCAGAACTCGATCGCTCAGATAAAATGTCAAACGGTCGTAGAAGAGGTCTAAGATGTTGGAACATCAGAGCAGACTGGTGAGTTTATGACGTGTCTTCATCGTGCAGCTGACAGCGAAAACCTAGAACCCAGATTTTATCCATCTGCTTCACTCGTCTTCTTGAGCTTCTTTCTCCATCAGAACACGTGGGAACCAGCAGATTCGGACGAGGAACACACTGCATTCATTCCGATGTGACGCTGCACGTCCTTCAACTACTTTATTATCTGTTCTGAGACCATCACAAAAGGATCTGCAAAATTCTGATATGACCATTAAATTAACACTACATGTGAAGGTTATATTGTAAAACATAGATGATGCAGAACGTTTCATCAGGACATGAAGTCACAGCACAACTTGATTCTTCTGGGGATTTTTTGTATGTGTGTAGATTTACATGTATTTTTATATGCAATAAATAAAATTGATCTTCTGTTCACCAACAGTCACATGAAGAGTTGCTACTTCTACACAAATAACTTTTATACATCATTGACAAATCCTCTTTATGTGTTTGGGATACATGATGCGTACCCAGCTCCTAGTCCAGGGATCATCAACTGAAGGTCCCTGGGCCATAATCAGCCCAAGAGCTCATCTTATCCGGTCTGCAAACTTTTACATCCAGAAATATGGGTAATCCAATGATGGCCTTGACAATGTTTGCATTAAACCCAAAACCCTGCCAAAACCCTAAAAAATATTTATAATAATAATTTTTGTTCTTGAAAGAAAAAAGTGGTGGGTAGCAGCATTTTGGTTCCAAAGTTGTCAGATATGCAGAAATGGTCAGCTTCTGCTTCACAAATAAATAAATAAAAACTCGATATGCCCATAAGGTCTATTTTAAATCTCCAATTAACCTAACACGCACGTTTTTGGACTGTAGGAGGAAATCAAGATACCCAGAACTAACAAATTGCCGCATTAAAGCAGAAAACAGCTTTAGCACCAGTTGGGCTAATTTAAACACACATAAAAAACCTCCCCTGGAAGCACCAGACACGCCACAGGTTATTTCCACATAAGAACTTCCTCTGAAAAGATGCAGGGAGGAGATCCGGGAAAGTAAAGTGGCAGAGGGTGGTGAGAAAGATGGATAAAAAACGAGAAGAATGTGTGAAGGAAGGAATGCGAAAGCGGTAATGAGAAACAGGAGAGTGGCGAAGTGTAAATGAGTAGTAGGGAGAGAAGTCCTAAAAGTCACGTGGTGCGTAGAAAGAAGAATGTTAAAGTGTGTTCAAATTATCAGCGGTGAAACTGCTTCCATGTGGCCGTATGTTCCCTGTTAAAGCACGGTGAGGAAGGTTACCAAGAATGGCCAGAAAGGATGAAATTACACCTCAGAAGTCTGTGAAGTCCTTGTATACGGGTGCTTCTCAATCTGTCAAATCTCCCGACCTCCATACGGCACCTTTCTGTAGCGCAGAGAGGTCCCAAACCAGTATTGTTCTGTTGAACTGTGTTTAGAAGCTTGTAGAACATCTGGAGTTGATCAGGAGACCTAAATCCTTTATTTATTTTTTTTAATTTTGGGGCTTCACTACTTAAATGCAAATTGCAGCTTAGGTCAGTGTAAAATCAGCTGCTGTCACTGCAAAAGAAGCTCATCTAATTAAGCAGCCTAATGGTTCAACATAAGATAATTGTGCTTTTTTAATTTAAAAAAACTGGACATTTTATTCTAATCACTGAGATGCCTTCCTGCGTTCCTCTGCAGAACCCATTCAGGAGACAGAGGGGAAGCTAATATGAGACGGCACATTGAAGTGTGACTTGTAAACGGTGAATAAATGAGTGTCAAGATGATGAACAGCTCCTCTGGGACCCTCAGTGGCCCTTTGATCTACAGTGCAGCGCTCTGGAAGAATATTGTCCGATGCTGATCTAAAGATCTCAAGCCTCCCAACGTTATGGCGGCCTTATTTATTGACAGGATACATCAGCACATCTGTGCAGGTGGCTGGATGGCAGCCAGAAGATTGTTGAAGGTTTCTTCTTTAGGATAAATCCTTGTGTGAAGGGAATTTCCACGGAGGTTTGTCCGACTCAAACAGCACATTCTCATTTACAAAGTAGTGCTGGCAGCACCAAAACCAAAAGCAAGACCAGAATTGAAAAAGATTTATGTTGTTGTCATTATTTGACAAATACAGCAATTCACCTTGTGACATTTTATTTTATTTTATCTTTTTTTATTTTCAGTCTGTATAACTTACTCTGATAAACACTGGTACTACTTATAAAGCTTGCTCTCTACTAGATGTATATGTGTATTTTTTAAATATTACACACTCGCAATTACTAAAAAACAATGTTTTATGCTTCTGAGCAAAGGTGTCAAGTAACAAAACACAAATATTTGTTACTTATGTAGAACCTTTAGTTATGCATTACTGGAGTGTACCTTACAGACAATGTTTTACTTCTATTCCTTACATTTTCACGCAATTATCTGTACTTTCCACTCCTTAAATTTAAAAACATGTAAGGAGTATTTCATTTCTATTTCATTTTGGCTTATTTTTATTCCAGCTTGTCGTTGTTCAAAAAATAAAAATCTATCCAGTACATGGGCCCCTCTGGTGCCTAAGCTTGGGTCCTTAATGTTTTCCCCCATTTATATTATAGGCCTACTTTTATATTTAAAGTAGTTTTTAACTCAGTACTTTTACACTTTTACCTAAGTAAAAAAGCTTAAGTTGATATTCTAACTTCTATAGAAGTCTTTTTTAAACCCTATCAATACTTCAGCCTTAGTAATGTGTACTTATACTCATCTTAAATAACCTGGAGAATTTTTTTTAAATGCCCAACAAACAAAAGTCTGGGACTCAAAAGGATAAAACCGTCTGGTGAGGGGGCACCCATTTTTTTATTGGTGGCAAAAATGAATTAAAACAAGTCTAGATGTGCAGAACATTTGGTTCAATCATAATTACTGTTTACAATGACTTCTGCAGGGTTTAGAGTTTTGATCACGTTGTTGTTGGTTTTATGTAATGAATATGAATGCATGTATTTGCTGTTCCGACATGCCCCCCCCCCCCCTCCAAAAAAAACCCCTCTCTGAACAAAAGATTTTACATCTCAGAATGATAATAAAACTAGCCTGCATTAGTGCTGATCAGATAGACATGACATCAAATTCATTATTTTTGCAAAGAATAATGGGGACCAAGTGCTGCTTTCGTGCGTATTTTAGAAGTTTAATCACAAATTGGATGTCATGTCTTCAAGATGTGCGCGCGTCGCCTACCTGTACCACTCCAGGCCTTTGTCATAGAACCTGTCGAAGAAGTGCGGCTCGGCGCCGAACGCCCTCACGTCCGGGTGGATGCGCAGGAACTCCAGCAGGGCGCGCGTGCCTCCTTTCTTCACGCCGATGATGATGGCCTGCGGAAGTTTTTTCGTCCCGAAGGTGTTGGACACGGGGATGCCGTGTCTGTCCTTGCCGCCCTGCTGGTCCGCGTCCACCTGCCGCTGCGCGTCCTCTGACTCCGTGCGGTTCGGGTGATGGGTCGGAGGAGTCCGCAGCTCCTCCGACACGTCATAGTCCCCGTCCGACGCCTGCTGGCTGTAGGAGGTCCTCGGGGCCGAGTCGCAGAGTCCCGCGAGGCAGTAGAACAAGTAGGTGCAGATCAAGACCATGGTACAGAACACGGAGACTTTGGGGAGCACCTTTCCGGAGTTGAGCCTGACTCTGCAGCCGCCACATCCCATGAGTTGATCTCCTGCTCAACGCCAAAGGACCAGAACCGTGTCAACATGCTTCTTCCTCCTGCATGGAGTTAAACCTGTTGCGCAAATGTGTGGATTGGCATCTGCCAGGGTTTGTTTCCCTGTCCTAATCCTTCTTTACATGCTGAGACCTTCCAGCCTCTGTGCGCTCCGAGGAGTCTTCTCCTCTTTTCAACTTCTACACACCCACCCATCCACCAGTCTCCACCCTTCCCTCCTCGTGATGTATGTCATACATACAGGAAGCTGGCCTCTTTAGTTGAACGTTGCCTTGAAATGACACCTTTTGATTATTGCACATCAAAACAAACTCATTTTCCGTTTATATTTGTAATTTGTGCAAAAGTGCTTCACAGACTTTGGAGCTGAAAATGACTCAGTCAGCTTTGCAAAAAACATGCTCAAATGTGTTGAGCTGAGAGTCATCCTCAAAACATATTTCTGAGCACTAATACATCTCAAGATCATATGCATCCCTTCAGGGGATGATAGGCCTTAAACATTAAATTTAAAGCTTTAATTAGCACCGTGAACAACAGCTCCTCTGAATTTCTAATCTAAACCAAGATTCTGGCAACAGATTTCCCCAACTTTCAGAAGTTACCATAAGAAGAGGCTCATGTTCCTCTGTCACTGTTTCATCCAGCAGGACAGGTTGGTTTGTGGGCCGGAGGATCAGATCTGGGACGTTCCCCTGACTCACTGTGTAACGCTGCAGCAGGTATTGGGTTTCTTCTGATAGTCAGATGAAGTTCACACTTTGAACTGACTGAGGGAGTCTGTTTTAAAAGGGTGAGAAGATTTTTTTAAAAAACCATGAGGATAGAGAGATATAATCTGTCTGAAACACACTCTCAGCCCCTGGAGCTACTTCAGACAAAGATTTTAAAAAATCCACTTCATCTTATACATTTTGGGGGTGGGGGGTGTTACATCTTAATTCAGCTGCATTGTTTAAAAAAAAAATACAGAAAACAGATCAGCTGGCTTGAAAAATAACATGGAGGGAAATTTTAGATTTTGGCTACATGCATGATGTTTGTGGTAACAAACAACTTCAAATACTGTATTTTCATTTGATGCAGGTTATCTTTCTGAGGATTTTCTCCCTATAGATAACAGGAGCTCCTCGCCCTCTGAAGAATTCCTGCTAAATTTAAACATGAATTGCAACCAAATAAATATAAAGTAACAGTTCAGATCTTCTTCTGTAGAAAAGTTATCAATAATTAAGCCTCCAGCAACCTAAAAACTCGGGTGTTTGCTCACCCACACATATGTAATGCTGAATTATTTTCTGTATAAGATACCTACGGAAGCCCAGAGCGGACATGGTAGGCTATATAAACTTTTTTTTGATCGTTTTCTCGAGATAACGAGACAATTTACTAATGGTTTTTGAGATCGCTGTCTTCTTTACAAGGGAGACATATTCACTTATAGCGTCCCAATCCTTATCTTAAGTATGAAATCTAACAATTAACTTACTGATTAATCTTTTATATGTGTGGAATTTCTGGCAAAGGTGTACCCATTTTTACCCCCCTTTCATTTTTACGATTTATCTATTGACAGCGACTGTCTACAAAACCGGAGAGAAAAACTGAATCCATTTCATGTACTGTACACAATAAAACAACCTATTAATCAAACATGGAATGTGGAGCGTTTGTGTAACGATTCTGCTTGTGAAAATGCACAAAGCAAATCATCAGACCAGCGACGTGGTGTCATTAGGGTTCACCTATCAAGCATCATTTCTGATGACTGTGCTGTAAATGTGGACTGTGTCAAGGGGAAAATGCTATAGATTTTCCACAAATTAAAAAAAAAACCAAAACAACCACCATGACCCAGAGTGAAAGTACTGTTTTTCACTTCAGGCTTTGAACAAACTAAACAAGCATAAGGCATAAGAATGTTAATTAGTGAGCTTTAGAGCACTTGGTAGGTGGATTATGTTACTCTGGGACCGAAGCTGTGTTGCTGTTTCTCCCTTTTAAGCAGAAACGTCTCGCAGATACGGGAGAGAATCCAATCTCTTTTTCTAAAACAGAGAAGAAACACAGAGTCAAAACAGTTTTTGCCTTCTGGAATAAATAAAGTTTGGATGATAAACATTTTAAAGCCAGTGATTGTGGTTTCTTCTTCCTGTTCTAACAAAGCTGTCCCTGGATTCTTACAGGCAAATATAGAATAATGATATGTTTTGAAAGACAAACAGCATTTGTAAATATTCTGAAACAGAAGCCACAATGGCAATAAAGAATTCACAACTACGGTAAGAATGAGGTCAATACCCAGGCCTCATTCTCATCAGAAAGGTTGTTTTTTGATGGGTTCAAACCTTGAAATATAAAGTAGTGAAAAAACAAATATGACCTACAAGCTGTGACTTGAGTGTGTTTAGTTGTTGCCCACAGTCATGTGTGGCTTTCATGCCTCCATGTGTGCAGCCCAGACCATGTTTCCAACTGTTTCAGCCCGCAGGTATGTTCTGCTGCTGCATCTTTCTGCGTGCACCACAGATAGAGGTTTCCATCATCAGAGGTCTGCTGACATGTGTCAGCTATTACAGCAATTTACAAATCCTCTCCAAAATTAGATGAATGTTTCACTCTCGGTTCTGCAATCTCCCAAATGAAGACAGAGTTGTCACCAGAACTCTTCGATGACGTCGCAGCTGCACTTTCCCACAAGCGGATGCTTTTCACCATCGTCCACCAGGTTCTTGTGTGTGCCACCGCAGCTGATCAGCATTAGCCAACACAAACATGGCTACAAACTAATCAGTTTTATAGAAAATGTGATCAAAGTTGGTGTGGTAGTAGCTGAGAGTCATGCCGGCCATTTATTCTGAGAGTTCACAAGTCAAACAAAGTCTTGCGATAACCTTGGGGTTTGCACATAACATTAGTTTCAAAATTTGTCCAAAACAGCTTCCATTAAATAATTTGTCAGCAAAAGAATAATCTTATTTTAAATCTTTTGCCTTTCATTGAGTCTGAAGAGAAAATTTATAAAAACATGTCACTTTATTCCTTTTCCTTTTGGATATTAATTACTTGCTTTCCACAGAGGCCAACTTCAAAGACCTGAGCGATGGCCTGAAGGATGTTTTGAGGGTCCCGCAGGTAACGAGGATCACAAAAAACAAGACATCAGAACAAAGGAGCCCCCCCACCACAGCCAACATTTATCTGCAAATGAGCGAATAAGCGAGAGACGGAAGGCCAAACAAAATCACTCTGATCTCTTCATCCACAGCCCCCCACCCACCCTTCATCTCTTCTGTCCCGCCGCCTTCACACAGGTGCACTGGAGTTTCCAGACTCCAAACGTCACCCCGCAGCCTTATTGGGACGTGGCTGAACGGATCAGTGCACCACAGATCAGAGAGAAGAAGGTGTTCGGAGGTTACGCAACACCCTCAGAGGCCTTGAAAGCAGACCAGGCCTCGGACGCCGACATGGAAGACTTTTTATATCTGAGGAGTAGCTGCACGGCTTTCATTCCAATTTTACCAGCCCAAACCAGGAGGGTTAATTCTGTGACCAATATAAACATATAGAGACGTAAGCCTGCAGATTTCCAGCTGCAAGAAGCCAGCTGCTGAAAACAATCTTCAATATGCCTTTCATCTCGACAATAAAAACTTAAATACCTTTCCAGATAGCATGTCTGCACAGGAGCCTTGCTTTTTCCCCCTCCTTTCCCTTTCTTTTTGTAACTGTTATTTACTGTCTTTTTGAGCTTTATTGGAGCAGCAGAACCAAGCGAAAAGGGAATCTGAGGGGAATTAAAGTGAATGACAATCATGTCATCACGTAAGCCACAGACTGTTCGGGAAATGCCTTCTTTTCTAATCCTCGGCTCTGCGGTGAAAAATGTGGGATCTGGGGGTTGGCTCCGAAGCCACGTTGGGTGTGTTGGAGAAGGGTGGAGGAATGGTGGGGGGAGGGGGAGGCCTGTTTGTGCCTGTGTGACGAGTGTGAGAGACAGGAGAGGTTAAGATGCTGAAGCGGAGGTCGTGGTGATTAGTGAAGGGTACAGTTTCATGCCTCCGAGCTCAGTGTGGGGAGAGGTTTAATGGTGCGGTGCGATGGAGACAAAAGGTGCAAATGTGGGAACACTTCAAACTGAAGCGTGCGTCTTGACTTCGCAGACACCCAAAAGCATTTATGTCTTGGAATCCTTTACAGATGCATGTGTCTGCCGAGGCCCTATTGTTCCACTTGCGGTGCCCGATCCCAGACTGTTCCTCGGTGAAATGCTTGTGGCCTGCTGCTCCATGTGGCTTCCTTTCAACGAAACTCCTCGCCGTCTTAAATGTTGATTGCCGTGACGTCAACGCCAAACCTCAACCCGGCCTTTTATGTGTCCCTGTCACCATCTATTTCCGCCCAGTGTGTGAAAAAGCAGCTATTTTCCTCATCGTTGTTGTTCCCTGACACGAACGCTCCAAGGAAACACTGCGCTACTGTTACTGACTCCACCCAAACGGGAGCATTTTCACACTCACTCTGAATGTGCAAAGAAAATAAAAATAAAAACAACTGAAATAACTAAAGGTTTGTGTGAAAAGCAGCTGGCTGAATGTCACACGGTTTAATTGGATGCTATGATAAACGTATCAAACCTGGCCTCCGTAAATTCAAAACAAAACAGAAAAGTCATCAGATGGGTGTTAACTGACTGCAATTACTGGTGTAAAACCACAGCAGCAGTTTGTCTCTGCATCTTCTGGAGTTTCCCATGTTTTTCAAATTCCAATCTGTGACAGCAACTGTGAGAAAAAGAAGCTGTCATCATTTCTTTAAAAAATGAGAAAGAGAGCAAGAGAGAGAGAGAGAAAGAGAGAGGGAGAGATTGAACTGACAGACTTTTCACTTTAACATGTAAACTGTACACTGAATGAAGTATTAATACGGTATCAGTTCTGGGTATTGGGGTACTTTGTACTTATGAGTACTTGTAAGAATGCTGGTATCAGTACTGACACCGATACTTGTGTTGGTATTGGGACACCACTAATATATTGAGGACACCTTTTGCTCACAGGTTTAAATATAGGTGGGATTATGACATCATCATTTTTAAAGGTTGCTGCCTGGTCATTCATACATTTTCACAAGTCACCAACAAATTACAAAAATGTGTGCATTTATTAAGAAAGTCCGCATCACATGTGTTAGTACATATTATCATATTACTTCATGCAAACTTTTAAATATCTGTCATTTTCACATTACAAAGTAACTTACATACAGGTCTACAGAACCCCACTTTAAAAGCTCTGAACCATCCCTTTAAGGACTGAAACTAAAACTAATAGGCCAGATTTCAGGAAGCTTCTCTGACTTCAAACTGGATGAGTTAAGTTTGAATTAGGATCACTGATGTTTGCATAATAACAAGCATAAATGTTTTTTTTCCAGAATTTAAAGGATTATTTTTTAATGAGGATGAAGATGAATGAGAAAAGATCTAATGCTGAGGAAATGATCAGAAGGTAAAGGTATGGCTGTGTGTGTGTTGCACAATTAAAGTGCTGAGGGCCATAAAAGTGACGGAATGTGGAATTCCCCAGATCTTTAAAGCAAAGATCCAAATACTGTATCACCCAAACAATTCCACACAGTAAATGATTTATTTCTTTTGAGGTCACTATTTAAGAGATTAGAGGAAACAACCTTCCCATGTGGATGTTTCCGTCTTTATATTTGTTGATCTTCGAATTATATAAAAAAGCCACTTCCTCCTTCAACTTTTCCAATATTTACAAAGAACAGCTGAAGTCAGAACGCCTCCTTATAACACTGACAGTGCTGCAGATTATAGGCTTGTGATTGGCTTCTAATCACGGAGTAGTTTAAAGAGCTCAAACACCTCTGAACAATTTTCTACACAGGAGTTAGCAATCACTATGACCAAAGGAGCAATTTTGACTATCAGGACCACCCATGTGGGTAGTTCCTGGGTTCAGAAATACAACTCCATATGTATGTGTGCACTGCAAGCAGAGGGGGAAACATGCAGGATGACAAACAGGGAAGCAGCAAAAAACAAGATTCCAGTTTTCCTTATCGGGATCTCATGCGAGGGGAGGGAGCAGCCGCATGATGGCAGGGAGCTCTGGTAACAGGGTGGATGAGTGTAGTTTGGGATTGTGGATGGGGGTGGGGGGGGGAATCTGTGGCACTGGACCCGGGGAAAGACTGGGGTGATTACTTTCTGCTCCACATTCAGTCTTTGTGTACCAAGAAGAAAGAAAGAAACAATTTCAACAGGCCGTAAAGCTCCAGAGACGGTACATTTTTATGGACACGTGCTGACACAAATACAGCATTCTCCACCGTTGGATCACCACTCTGACTTTCTGCCA
The DNA here is from genome assembly GCA_034783495.1 of Millerichthys robustus. Lineage (NCBI taxonomy): Eukaryota > Metazoa > Chordata > Actinopteri > Cyprinodontiformes > Rivulidae > Millerichthys > Millerichthys robustus. Next base: position 8,712,103 of record JAVKLF010000021.1, read on the forward strand.
TTTTTTAAATCACTCATCTGAGATTTTTTTTTTAGTTTTTCACTCTTAAAGGGATAGTCTGGTGATTTTTTTTATTTTTAATTTTTTTTTTGTTTTTTGAAGTGATGCTCTGTCAGATCATCATCAATAGTTTGGAACTTATCAGTCACATAGGACGGAGTATGAAGCAAAGGGCAGAAGTTTTCATCAAGGCTACTTTTTCTACCTTTACCTTAAGGTATAAAGGTAACCTATACCTTTAAGGCCTTTTAATACCACCCCACCCCACCCCCAATCCCACAATGCCCTGTCCCGTCCCAAACGTTTTGTATCAGACATGTGGGCACATTTTTCGCTCCTCTGTTTGAACGTATCCCTCCGCTTGTCCTGCTCTGTCTAAAAACAAGTAGCCCCCTCCCCGAGGATGAGAGAAGACAAAAACAGTGCCACACGGTTCGAGTGTTCCTTTTGAAGCTTTGAGACAAAACCGTTCTTCTGACTGTCTGCAGAGTCCTATCTGTCTAAAACGGATCAGAGCATAGATAGAGTGTTGAGGGGGGGGGAAATGAGTGATGTTTGCAAACACGTGAACGTTCAAATCCCCATCTGTGTTTTTGAAGCTGGTGGTGCTTAGAAACAGGAAGGCGATGGAGTGATAAGGATGACAAAAAAAATTCAATAAATTGGCACAAACAGGCTGAGATTTCAGGTGGTGTTTGTTTTTCCAGTGGCAGCCCTCATACTTTCACAGAAAGATTTTATGCATTTGATGTATTCTATGCCATCTAACGTGTTCAGACCCTCAAAGAGGACTTGCCAAGATCCACAAAGAAGGCGCACCATTCGGGCCCACTGTCAGCAGCATGCAGTAGAACCTATTATACTGATGGTCGTTTTAGCTCCTCTAATAGAAAATAAACAGGGAGCTCTGTGGATTTTGCAAACAAAGGCCGACATTTAAAGCTCACTTCAGGGGAATCGCTTATATCTGATGTTACTTCACTTTTAACTTGCATACCCGCATCAGAAGCAGTGGAAACAATCAGGAAACGCCTTCGGCAAGATGATGAATTAGACAAAACCAGCTTCACTGCATACTCCGCTAAACCTCTGTCTTTCCACT
>JAVKLF010000021.1:8715384-8729902 GCA_034783495.1 Millerichthys robustus
TATATATATAAAGGCCTTGGTAATCTTTAAGCACAAGTTTCCCCAGTTGCTCCCTCCTCAAAGACACCTCACAGACAAAATCATCACAACATCAAAATGTGTAAAGTTTTCTTTGCTTTGAACGCTTTTAAGCATCGCTCCCGCTGAATGTTTGCACTTCCTTTCTAAATCCTCTGTCTGACACGGACGCTTTCATCTCCCACTTCTGATCTTGCAGCCTTTGAAACGAGCTCCACACCTGCTCATCCCAGACGCGCTAAACGGCATGAAAGCTGCTGAGCGTGCCCCCCACGTCCCTCACTTTGTTTAAAAATTCCAACACTCCGTCGACCGAGAGCGAGAGAGACAGCAGGCTTGGTGGGTGAATGGAAAACCTGGCTGAGCATTAAAAGAACCCACAAGATTCCTTTATGTCTGTATTAAATGAGAGATTTAATCAGGAGTGTTTTCCACTTAAATACCCAAAATCAGGGGAAGATGGGTAAACAGCACCATGCACTGGAGATATGCGGTTTAACGCTGTGCTGTCTAATGTTTTAGAAAATGATTAAAACACAAATTATATAAAAGCACAGAGGAGAGTTTACTTTAAAAGATAGTTTATGACCGTTTTGATTCAATGGTTGATATGATGAACTAATAAATCTTAGGTACCTTATTTAAAATGTAAAGACACTAAATACAAATATCCACTCTTCTATTTGAATGTGCAACCAGCACGTTTAGACTTTAACTGTTGACAACTCATTTACAGTGGGGTGAATGAGAATCCAAACATCTGATGTGCAGGCTGCAGTTTGAGAGCAAAGTGCTCTTTCCAAATCCAGAACTAGACTTTTCTCTTTTTACTTTATTTTATGGTTTGAAAAGCTCCTCAGACCTGTCCGTTGTCCCAGTTGTCCAGCATTTTTCAGTGCCCAAGAGATCAGTATTTGGCCTGGACCACGTCAACATGGGCGCCAAAAACAGGTCTCCAGTCTTCTGTCTGGTCTGTGAAAAGAAATAAAGATCAAAACAGTACATAACGGATTTACTGCTATATGTCTGAACAAAGCAAAATTAATCGCTTTAAGGGATGAATGTCAGTGAGCTGCTGAAGACTCTGAAGCGTGACTGCCCATCACTGAAGAACTTGTGGTTCAATCCATTCCCACATTTTCCACAACAAAACTGAGGATTGTAATTTCATAGAGCGCTCAGATGAAAACAGTTAATATTACTTATTGTTAAAACTAACATTCTGTTAACCTGGGGGCCCATAAAGAACCTTTATGAGTCCCCAGGCCTTGGGGTGTTCAGAGACACTATCCTTATGGAGTGTTTCAGAAAAAAAGGGCCAAGGTGAAAAGTGCTTGAATTTGTGCTGGAAAACAATTCATGGCTACATTCAGAACACATAGACCTGAGAAAAATAAAACACATCAGATTTCACAGAAGTATGACTCAGTCACAGCTTCTCTTATACTCACCGGACTGGAAATACGTTCTGTAAACTTCTCCACCGCAAAAAGAGAATAACGACATTTCATCCATGTCAGATATTTCCATCCAGAACTAGTTTTTAACTCATAGCTGTTTACAGAGAGCAATCCAGCTCAAACTGGAAGAAGCTGACATGTATAGATCAAATGTTAGCAGCTCCGGAGCTCCTTAATGGACCCGTATTTACAACTGCTTCCATCTAGTGGCAAAATAAAAAAACACTGGTAATGCAAAAAGATAATATTGAAAAGTTTGGCCTTTAATTTCATTTGCAGTACTGTATATTAAAATAGCTTTAAAAGTTTCAGTTTGTCAATAAAATGTACAGACAGTGAGCTTTCAAGTTAAAATATAATAATTTAATTTCTTTACAGAACAATCAATGAGCTTCACTTATAATAGGGTTTTTGAAAATTCTGTATATCACAATATCGATTTAAAATACACAAAAGGAGATATAGATATTCTTGTGTCACAGAAATGAGTGTAGATCGTATAAAGCTGTCGATGTAAGAATGGTGGGTGTAGTTGTGCTTGTGGTGATTGCGTAGTTGAAGTAATTTCCTTGCTGTCCGATGAGGTCACCATTCATCAGAGTTCTGGTGTTCTCAAAAAAGACTTTGTCCCAGAATCCATCATTCACTGCCCGCACCTTCAGCAGCAAAGGGAAACGTCTGATCCTCACATTTGTCAGCTCACCTTACTGTCCGTCAACCTTATCTGTGGATGGGAAAGAAAACAAAACTAAACAGAGATGTAGATTTTACCATTTGACAAGTAAAATTCAATGAAACAAATGACTTTTTTCAGACTTTTTATGTATTCAGATTACCTTTAGGGACAAACTTCAGTGAGCTGCTGAATATTCAGAAGCGAGAGACACCTTTAGATGGACCATCATTCACAAATTCGTGACCCAGTCCATTTCCACACTTTCCACACAGCACCTGAAACACACCAACGCATCTGAAAAAGACCTCCTTATCAAAAGTATCTTTAGTTTAACTGGTAACTACTTAACTGGAGCTGAAACTGTTTAACCAAATTTTATAAATGATGAAAAGGAACTGAACATTGCCCTAGTAGAGGAGGTTTTTTAGACACCACACCCACTTTAAGATAACATTGTTTATAAGCATATCATTATGATATGAATGACAATTTATTTTATCCAATTGCATATCTCTTGTTAGATAAAAGACAAATTATTTGTAAGTGCAGCAGATTGTGGCCTTCGATATGTTTAAATCCTGATGTCGTTCTGGTGTTTTGGGAGCTACTACTCTATCATAACCTCGGTGTTGTGTGAGATTTGTTGCATCATTTTAATAAATGAACGTTTGATTTGAAAAAGCCTACTTTTGGTGAGGCTTCTGCTCACAGCAAGTTTAGATTTGTGTTGCAGGAGAAGAACAGAATAAACTGGATCACCATTACATTGCATTTCTACAGATTTTAGTGCCTGTGCAAATTGTCAGTTATCCGAGTCATCGCAACAGCAAACAGGCTTAAATCGGAGGCAACCGGACTTAGATCAATTCTTGTTTAGAAGACGTTTCGACACCCATCCGGGAGTCTGTCAGTTCTGGTAGCTCGCACTGAGCAACAAACAGTTGGTGGAGTTCTGTTTTTAAGGACATGGAGGCCCAGCCCCCTGAGCGCATCCAAATTCAGATGCAGATTAGTGACCCAACCTGTTAAACCCAACTAAACAGATTTTAGTCTACCGCCAACCTAAAGCTTTACTCTCCTGATGTTACCTTGTATGCCCCACTGCGCTCTTTATGTTTGGATACACTGTTCTCATGGATGGTCTCCGTGAAAGCTGGCCAGGGAGACGAATGGTCATACTTGGAACGGCTGGAGAACAGCTGGTGGTCACACTTGGAACACACATAGATACCTGAAAGGCAAAAGAATGATTGGAGATAATGAGTTATCCAAATTCTAACCAGAATAATAAGTAATAATACAATCTGTGCCAATCTCAATAAGAAAATTATTTCGATGTTCCTGTTAATGACAGCCTAACTACTCCATTTATTGTGAAATTGATCTGTTGTTGGGTATTGTGTAACCTAAAGGCTGGTTACAAAAGTTAACGAGCTAACAGTGTCAGTCATTGGACACATAAAAACTATTAACTCTTTTTTTAAGGCTTTAGACCAGACATGGATAGCAGCGCACACATTTGATTGGTTTTGATCTCCCGAATCATTATTAAGTTCATTCATTGGGTATTTAACAAACTGGTTAGCTAAAACTTTTGCTAAACAAATAGCACCAAATAAGCAGAATTTTTAAAGACGTGGAAATAATTCAAAGTTACGAAGATACCTGGTTTAAAATGGTCTTTAAAGACCTCGCCGCCGAAGAAAGAGCAAAACGACATCGCTACGTCAACGTCGAATGATTTTGGGTCTTTCTAACGTTACATCAGCGGTCCGGATATGAACAAGCAGTCAGAGATGTCTTCCGGTTTGGTACTTCAAAAATAAAACCGGAAAATTAAAATAATAATCAAAATCAGAAAATGCAAAACTATGTTGTTTTTAATTGTTCGCACCTATTATTGTTTTTCCATTTAATTTTAAAATTGTATAACATGTAAATAAAAAATGGAAATGAATGAATGTTCTTGTTCTGTTGTTTACGCCCCCCCCAAAAAAGAAAAATGGGCCCACACACATAAACAATTTTACATTTATCAAATCATAAAGCTAACTTTATTTTTATTGTCAGTCCTCTTCTTGCTTTATTTTTTTATAAGCTACTCAATTACCATAATACTGTATCTTCCAAAGTTGATTACATGAACAGTTTTACAAGGCACCTAATAATCACTCCATGAGAAAATTGACAAACCATATCATAATTTAGCAAATAAACTGTCTGGCAGTATATTTTCACTGTTACATCTGAACTTGGTTTGGAGCTTTTGTTGTCAAATCCTTCGGTTCAAGTCACGTAGTTTCTTGTAAAGAGCAATGTCTCTTGAAAATTAGCTAAAGCAATTGTTTTTCAGTCATATTAGAAGTTCAGCTTTGAGACCTGTTGTAAAAAAAATATGGGATTAAACGGGATTTTAAAAACGGAAAGATTTTTATACTTATTTATTTAGTCAATCATGTTTAAAAGATAATTTGACCTAATGTGTACTAAATGTTCATTTAACGTATAGCCTAAGTTTAATTGCTTCAATGTCTTTAAGTGGGGGACCAGGTTACTTTGCACAAAGATTTTATTTTGAAAGACTGAAACCGGAAAGGGCGCGTGGATTTTATCGGAACACACTTTTTTTTAGATTGTAGCGGCTCCTTAAGAAGGTTTAGCTCGCTGTCTTAAATTATTGATATTATTTATCTGTAACGATGTTTCAGCTGCGGTTGTTTGTCCACCAGCAGATGTATGCAGCAGCAGAGGACATCCTCGGTCAAGTTGGAAAAAACAATCATGCTAGCTTTATGCAAAGCGGAAGATGCTCGACTCAAAGATACGGTCCAAGGTCTGCGACACCAGCTGAGCTCAGTTACAGAGAAAACAGGTTTGTTGCGCTGCTCTCAGTTTTTGCTTATTAAGATTTTCTTGCTTAAATTAATGACCAGATAAAGTTTATTGAGGCTACGGCTAATTGTGTTGGAAAATTAGCCTAAATGCTCATTAGCGGCCCCTAATGATTTAAGTGTTCGAGACACAAAAGAGTGGTCAGTCTTAGTTTATGACCATATTCAATCTTGTTGATTTCTAAATATTTACAACGGTACAAAACTATGCGTTATATAAAATGATTGTGCAACAAAAATGGGCTTAACAGTTTGTTACATTTTAAAGACAACTGGTCTTTTTTTATTTTACTCAAGATACTTGTAACATGCGTTAATTTTGTGAATGTTTTTCTTTTTTTTTTTTGCAGGGTTTCCGTTGACCATTTCTACCACAGAGCATGGAGATGACAGCAACGTCTCTGCGCTGCAAGATAACCAAGATACTTGTTCAACCGAGCTGTCAAACCTCGGTTTGGATCCAGAAGTTCCTGGGCCCTCTCAGTCCACTGCTGACCTGGACACTGATAACTGGAGCTTCACTGCAACAGACTTCAAGATGATTGAGATAAAAAAGGAGGAAGAGGGTCTTGTAAATGTAAACCAAACTCCTGAGACTGGTTTTATGGAATCTGAGGATCAGTCAATAAATAGGCCTATGAATTTGTTTTCCTTTAGCTCAGGTGCACCTTTGGGTGAGAGTAATGATGAAGAGGAGCTGATGAACAACGCAGGAGGCAGCGACAATGAAAACAACAAAGCAAGACGTCAGCCTGTTAAAGAAAGAAATGAGCGCAGTTTCTGCCGTTTTTGTGGCAAATCCTACTTGAACAGTACATCTCTGAAACATCACAAGAAAACACATGAAGGTCTAAGAGATTGAGGATTTTGCGGGTTGAAACACCAGACAGCAAACAAACTGATCAAACATTTGAAGCATTTTCACAAGAAGTCCCATTTTTGCGATGTCTGCGGCAGGACTTACACTGTCAAGTATCGCCTCAATCTACATAAAAAAACACACACGGGCAACAAAGACTTTGTGTGCCAGTAGTGTGGGAAAGCTTTTTACCCCAAAGAGCATCTTGTTGTTCATGTGCGGAAGCACTCAGGCCAGAAACCTTACCAGTGGGAAATTTGTGGAAAAGGTTTTAGTCAAAGCCAGAACGTGGCGATTCATAAACGAAGTCGCACAGGAGAGAAGCCCTATCACTGTCATCTGTGCGGCAGACTGTCACAAGCAGCGCCCTCAACCAACACTTAAGATACCACACGGGGAAAAGCCCTTCTCGTGTGACGTTTGCGGTAAAAAGTTTTACAATAGAACACAGGTAAAGAGGCATAAGACCACACATACCGGAGAGAAACCTTACGCCTGCACCGTTTGTGGTAAGACCTTCAGGTTCAGAAGTAATCTTACAGTGCACATGCAGAACCATTAAACGGCTGAAACCAATTTAAGTAAGAAGTTTACAGAAACTTTTTGAGGGGTGATGAATGTTTAATTCTCTGCATGCCAGGGAATATTTGAGAACATATTTGTTTTTCTGAAACCGCAAAGACAACTCCGCGCTATATTTTAGGAGAGTTGATGGCCTCTTGTTTTACAGAAGTGTGTAAAACAAATCTATTGAGTTATAAATTGTTAAAGAAAACATCTTGAGCTAGTTTGTGAGTGAATTACATTAAAAGAAACTCAAATTAAAGGTGAGGTTGTGATGGAAAGGTAGGATTTAGTGGTCTGCTTTCGTTGCCATGTTTGTTTACGTTCTGATGTTGAGTCATACTGCAGCCTTCTGGTGATCCCGCTCTGGTAAAGCTGGTGTCTCTGTTTCAGTAAGCTCTCCGCTTGTATAAATGTTTTTATTTTAGTGGCTGTCCCCACATGAAAGATTTCAAGTGAATACAAAAAATGTTTTGCTTCAGACAACCCAAATGACAGACCTGGTGCTTCTTCAGAATGATTGACATTTTTAGACCCAGCAGAAAGAAAAATTTGTTTAATTTCTTAGTTATGGAATATCTTAGTCAGCCAAAAGTTTTGTAATTTTTATTTTTTTAAGATTTACGTTCCTCTGTTATAACTTTGAGTTTAGAGCTTTTTTCTTTGACCCAGTAATAAAGTTCGATATTGTAGAATATTGTTTCCTGTTTGCTTCCTGGCTGTGCCCAGCAGATTCATAAAATGATATTAATTAGTTGGACTAAACAACAGAAATGCTACTAAAGTTGGTCTCATGCATAACTAATATTTAACAACTTTCTGTTTAATAAAGAAATATTTCAAAAAACTTGAAAATATTCCTAAATCTACCTTAATGTCAAAGTTTTATAACTATTATGTCTTCAAAACAATGATTTGCCTTTTATAATTTCTGTTGAAATTAACTATTTTTGTTTGTTGGGAAATCCCTTCGTACAATGGCATCACCGCGAAGCTTAGACAATCCCATTTTTAAATACAGGATTGGAATTCTTTGATATCCATTGATAAGAGAAGGATAAAGCTTTTGAGGTAGAGAATTTTGAAACATAAACTAACTCGTGATTAATTTGGCCAGCAGGGGTCACATGATCTGTTGATATTGCTCATAATTTTAACGCTTCACCACATTTCAAAAAGACCGGAATATCCCTTTAACATAAATCAACGAGGACGATTGTTTACGAGTCCAGGGCGCATTGAAACATTTTTCCAGCTCGTGCCTTTAATAATAAAAATCTGCTGCTGTGAGGAGTGTTTGTGTTTTGACGCCTGATGAAGCAGAGAGGAGGAGGAGTCGCCTGGTTGGCCTCTCACGTCCTAATCCGGATTAAAGGGTCGTCCTCCCTGCGGTCAGGACTCAGTCATGGCGGTATAAATAAACTGAACTGCGCTCAAAGCCAAGAAGCCGAGCCGGCGCATCGATGGTGGTGCGTTCAAGTGCAAGCGGAGCTTCCGATTTCGCCATGGATTTCATGTTTTCAGCAACTTCTGCTGTATTTTCTTGGGCTGTGGTGTGTTTTTGCGCTGGTGGTAAAGTTGGGTGAATATCTGCATCCCGGCGTGCAGCAGCAGCAGCATCACACTGCGCTCTGCAGCAGTCACTCAACACTGCAGCTTTTTTTCCCTCCTTCTGCAGAAAACAGCGGCTCTTTTCTCCCTCCTGGACATCAAACCATCTGCTAACGAGGCCGTCTTTGCAAACATGCCACATCCTCGTGAGTATTCTGGGTTTATTTACCGCAGCACACTCTCCTGACAAAGTGTCTCAGTGGGTTAGAAAAAAAATTGCTGATTATATTTAATACATAAAAAAAACGTTAATTAGGCACTTTTTGTGGTGGGGCTTTAGTTGTCACATGTCTTTCAGCAAGTCCTGAAAAACAGTCGTGCAACTCTCGGATCTAAAGTAAAAATGTCATTTAGACCCAGAATCCACAACGAAATGTGACAGACAACAGGGTCGAAATGATACTTTCACAGCAGGATTAAGCAAAAGCATCACAGAGATTAATTTCTGTTTATGTTTTCTGCAGAGCTCTTGGTTATTTTACATTTTCCAGTTTATTCTGTTGTATTTTCTAATACAGACGAACTGGAAAATTTATGATCTGTCAAATTTTACCAGAGTAAAAAATGAGATTTTCTGCTTTGTTCATTTTTTTTTTCCTTAGTATTTAAAGGTACTTCATTGCACACTATGTAACTAAACATAAACAGGTTACCATGAACTATATCTTATGGTGGAGTTTTGAAATAGATTACTCTAGTTTGATTCCAGATATGCAATTCAGACATTGATATGTAGCCTAATTCTGAAACGCAGGTATGCGCTCAATGCAAACAAGACTCTTTTATCTGGATACTTCTTTCAATAAATCTAAGTGAAAATACACAACAATACATCAAAATTGTCAGACTTTCCACTTCAGCTGTTTCTGTAGGTAAACAAACATATCTGGTTGTTGTTCATAAATTTTGCCAACAAGTTTTTATTCGGTACCTACACGAATCAATCAAACAGACGGGTCAGAGTCACTTCAAACAAATAAGCTAGTGTTAGTTACCAAACATTAGGTGGGGGTCTTTAGCTAATTGCCACATATAAGCTTAGATTTAAAAATGATTTCTTATTTCAAATTGTCACCATACTTAATTGTTACAAAGCATAAAAACAGAATATTCAAAAATACTAAAAATTATATTGTGGATGTTGAGACTTATTACGTTGTTGTTACACCCATGTTTAATTCAGTTTTTCACCATTTTTGTTTATTTAAAGAGCCAAGAGATAAAGCCTCTGTCACATTTTTTGTGGCTCAGGAGCCTAAAGGTTTGTTGAATTGTGACTATTGCTAGTAGAAGAATACAAACGTTTATTAAACATCCTCACCCATCATGTTGTTTTTTGATCAGTTCTAATTGTGGTTTTCATCTCTCTTTATTAAGGCTAAACTGGCCATCTTTTTTTAAACTTGATTTGGTTTAGGAAGATCAGAACAACCCACAACTTCACGATTCAAGTAGGGGTCACAACCACAATATTGGAAACCACTGCCTTAGAGGTTTTTTTTTTTAGTTCATTTAAAGAAAAATATCTGCCTCTTTTTTGTGCAGGAGTGAAACTGTGGGGGGGAAAACCCATACAGTTTCTGTCCCATTATGGTTAAAAACGTCCCCACTCTTACTCGTACAGGAGTGGATTTTATGCTTCTGAATGGAAAGCTGCCAAAAATCCCAGCTGACTATATTTCGACTGAGGTTTTCCTCTCTCGGTCAGCGTGAACCTCCTCCAGATTGACTCCAGAGTAGGAATTGATTCGAGTGATGCAGAACTGTCTGCAGCAGCTGCATTGTATAAGTGGAGCAGCACATTTGCTTAATTGGACCGGACAAAAAGCCCTGAGGTTGGAGCTAAATCGAACACTTCTGAAAAACTTTGTGCAGAGTTGTGAATACTTAAGAACATAAAAGTTAACAAATGATGCTGAAATGTTGAACTTTATGTTACTTTTATCAACAAAAAAACTGCATGAAACAAATAAATAAATCATTGCAGTGTTTGTTAATGTTCCCCAAATAAGGCAGAATAAGAGTATAAATGACAGTATTTGATACCCGCTGATTCAGCTGCATGACTTGTGTCCCAGCTGACTTGATTTCTTGATATAAAAGCCTCTTTAGTTTGGAGGATTACAGTTAATCCACTTGTGGTCTGGATCATGTAGCTCTGTTGGCTCTCGGGGTATTAGTCTGCCTCCCATGATACATGTCTGTGATTGTGTCTTGTAAACACACTGGGAGAGACGTTTTATAGACCTGCATGCACCCAGAGGTCAGGTCGGGACAGGATGGGATCGGAAAGTAGGGTAATGACACAATCAGAAAGATTTTCAAGACAAAGAAAATAATAGTTTTGTTACTCCGTTTCTACGAATGCCACATTTTATTATCATTTCTCATTCCTCTCTGCAGGATGTGATCCGTTGAACCTTGCCGGAGAGGACTTTGCCAAATGCAGTTAAATTCTCGCGGCTTGCTCCATGATCCTGGACCTGTAGTTCCATTTGTTTATACCACTCCTCACTTTAGCTCCTGATAAATAGCTGTCATGGAGGAGAGCAAGCTTATCTTCAGCCTGGATCACCATGACGACTGCCCCACTGTGGTCTTTTCGAAAGACAAACCACAAACAAGGCAACATTGGTCTGACTGCAGCAGCCTCGAGATGAGTCTAGACCTGAACCAAGGCCAGCACTCCCAGCCTCCCTTGCTGCATCACTCCCCCTCATCCCCAGGCTCTTTATCTGATCTGTCAGCACCGTCAGCGGACCTGCACGTCACCCCCGGACTGGTCAAATCCTCCTCCACAGACCTGAAAGTAGAGGACGAGAGCAGCGCCGTAAGAGGCAAACCTCTCCTCAGTCTGGTCAAGTCCCTCAGCACGGAGATCTCCTGTCGGGTCGAGCCTGAGGTTAATCTCTCCAAGTCGGACTCCAAGCTGCATTTGCAGCCCTGGAAGCAGGTTACACATCTGAGGATTCCTGGGGACAGGCCCGAAGGAGAGGAACGAACTGAGAATGAGGACTGGAGGTCACCTCTGTCCACAGGCAGCATGTCTCCCACAGAACCTCGAGGCAGCTCGCTGATCGCCGAGCTGGAGGACACGAGGAGGAAGTTTTCAGAGGCCATGCATGACCCACTCAGCATGCTGAGTAAGATCATGGGGGACGAGAGCTCGGGAAGCCTCAAGCAGAGGAGTGGCTCCGGTACAGGAGACTCTCCATCCCTCCAGGGCAGCTGTGAAAAAGACATCAGCAGTGAAGATGCAGATCTCAGGTGGAGGAGGAGAACGAACGGTGAGCACGGAGCTGAGGGTGAAACTCCGCTCCAAAAGCTGCAAAAGGACTCATTAATCAAATCTTTCATCTCCCCAGAATACCACCCCCTCAGCAGAGACAGTCGTTTAGAAATCTGCACCTACGGAGATGTTCTTCAGGTGGTGGAACTTCAGAATGAAACTAGACAAGCACATCATCATAACACACGGTCTCGAGTCACCCTGGCAGGTTCACCTCTGCCGCTTCATTGGCTCCTGCTTGTTGGCCTTCTTGTTTATGGGCTCTTTGTGCTGCCCGTGCCTCCATACGTGGCAGGTCTCTCTCTGGGGATTGCATGTGGCTTTATATCAGGCTTGGTTGTTGTGTTCGTGTTTGCCCCCAGACGTTCAGGTACCAGAAGCCAACAGGGGTCCCTAAGCAAGACTAAACCCACAAGCATGAATCCACTGGACGGAAAGCTTGGAGATGCAGAAATCCTGGAGGTAACTAGAAAATAATCTTTTTTTTAAGAAAATGCAGAGTGATTGTGAGAGTTGAGTGGCTTTGCTGAAATGTGTTGGAGAATTTGAAAATTATTTGTCAAAACAAGTGCAACAAAAGCCAAAACCATCAAAACACAAACTAAACTGAATAGAACGGTCGCTAAAAGCTAAAGCAGGTAAAACAATTACAACAGCAACCTTAAACCATAGAAGCAGTTGCTAAAAACTATAATTAGCAAGACAGTAGTTAAAAGTAAAAATTAATAAAACTGTGCAAAACTGTTAGTTAATTTTAAAAAAAGGAAACCAATGCATAAATGATGGCTCAATAACCTCATTTTGAGGTGATATCTATAAACAGATGTATTCTGCTGTGGTTCATGTTTCCCCTCCTGCTGAGCTGTAGTGTTACATTTTACACAAGGAGACATTTTAACACCCAACCCGTGCTGTATTGTAACCCAATCAGTTTGGATTTAACACCCTTGTTGGTGTTTTTGTTTTTAGGGCTGGATGAACGAGGCACCCACCTACGACTCGGAGACCTTTCACCCTTCTCTGACACACTCGGTCTATGTGATACTGGAGGGCAGCCGGCTGCGCTTGGTGTACCCTTGTGCCAACATCCCCCGGTGGGCAGCGTTTGACGAGGCGCCGCATGAGGCCTTGTTTTTACATTCCTGCACTTACCAGCTGGCTAACAGTAAGGTAAGTGTGCTGCAGAAAGACAAACTCTAATTTGTTAGTGCATGGAGAGAAGGTGAGCGCTCACCTCACACCTATCCCTCTGCACGCCCATTGTCATCTAACACGGTGGTGAAAGACCCGAAGAACCAAGTGTTGACGTGAAGACTGAAGTTGACCCCTTTGACCACCTCGTCGTTCACGTGTGGCTTTTCTCCGGGCACTCCGGTTTCCTCCCACATAACAAAAACATGCATGTTAGGTTTGTTGGTAACTACTTTTTTTCCCAAGTGTGAAAGTATCTGCTATGATTTGGGTTTGTGTAACTTTTATACGCTTCTAAATACTCCATATTTTCTAGTTCTTTTTAACTGGCAGAATGATGAACGAACTAGAAAGGACTTCTCCTCTTTATTCCTAAATGCAGATTTTTCCATCCAGGTGTTTCTGGTGCCGCCTGCTTTGGCTCGTAAGAGGGTGTGGAACAAGAAGTATCCCATCTGCATCACTCTGGCTGAAGGGGAGGTGGGGGAGGAGAGTCTGGTCGAAGGACAGAAGGACATAAAGAAGGCAGAGAAAGTCTCGGTCCCAGCCCACCAGGCTCCTGTCACTCTCTACCTGTTTGGTCGGACCGGAAGAGAAAAGGAGGAATGGTTCCAGCATTTCGTGTTGGCCTCTAAAACGGAAGCACAGAGCGGCCTGAGCGATGAGGACAATACAGGCAAGAAGCAAATTTGGAATTATTGAAATATTTGGCTGGTGGAAATGTTCCTTTAGTTAGTATATAGATGATCATGGTTTTATTAACCTTAAATGCTAATATCGCTGTCACTCAGAATCACAGAGCGGAGGAGAGGCTGTTAAAGAAAGCACACAGGATCTGGCCGAGTTGTCGGATAAAACAAGAACTCTGTTGGACTTCAGAACCTACATGACGCAGCTGATTAGCTCAGAAAGATGTAATCCCACCTCCAGTCCCTGCCACAGTAACAAAGGAAGCCCTTCCACGTGCAAAAAGGTCAGGGAGCGACAATCTTATTTAGCTTCAGATCCAAAATGTCACTTTTTTTTCAAACTTATGTGAATTCAAGCTTACAATCACATATCGCCTAAAACACGTTTTTATGAGTAATTGTCAGTCGGCTTATTTTGGTCTAATAATGTCAACAGAGTTGATCGGTGGCATTAATTTGATCATATCAGCCATCAGCGGGGGTTCAGTTTCTGTTGTTCACTGCAGATTAACGCTGAAGACCGAGGTTCTGGGTGTGAAGCTGCAGGTGACCCAGGTGCAGAGTCTGAGTCAGGGGCATGCTCTGCAGAAGGTCAGCCCACTTGGGTGAATTCTTTGGTGGGAAGGATTTTCTGGGACTTTCTCCGAGAGAAATACTGGTCCGATCAGGTCGCACACAAGATCCAAAAGAAACTCAGCAAGATCAAGGTGAGGTCAAAGACTGAGTGCAGATTTGATGACTTTTTACATTTTCACTGGTCAAAAGACTTTACAACAGAAACACTGCAGCTTTTATTAATGTGTACATGTCTTGTTACCTGGAGTAGACAATTTTTGACCATTGCCTTGTGGGGACCCACTGTGTCGTGTCTAATGGGTACAAAAACCTAGTCTCAATCAGGGAAATACTGTTGGTGGGTCAGGGGTTCAGTTTAGGACTAAAGTGTGAATTGAGTTTAGGTTATGTTCAAGGATAGGGGTCAAGGTTAGGCTGTAGAAATGATGGGTAAATAAATGGAAGTTAATGCAAAGTCCCCATTAGGATAGAAGAACAAACGTGTGTGTATGTGTGTGTGAGAGTGAGTCTGCTGATGATGCATTCCACCTGGCAGCAGGTAGAGAGTATAGATGCCATAGCAGCAACCCATTATTCATTCTGTCTTTTTTTGACTCACCCTATCCATTTTACCCTTCCTCTTCCACACACACACACACACACACACACACACACACACACACACACACACACACACACACACACACACACACAC
>JAVKLF010000021.1:8730899-8747041 GCA_034783495.1 Millerichthys robustus
ACACACACACACACACACACACACACACACACACACACACACACACACACACACACACACACACACACACTCACACAACACTCAGTAATTATCTCCTCTAACTCATTTTTTAGAAGTAATCAGATGCCTGCATGAGTCTCTTTTTGAAAGGATCACACTACGTTTACTAATAAAAATCCTCTTCTGGTCATTTAGTTACCGTATTTCATGAATGAGTTGACTCTGGCTGATCTGAACATGGGAACCTGCCTTCCTCAGGTTTTAAGCACCTCGAAGCCTTCGCTGGATCGCAGAGGTATTGTATGATTATACTTAAATGTTTTTTCACAATTCACGGGAACTCTTAGAACATAACTTCCGTGAAAATCAGGGCTATTTCTGTGTATTGCAAAATTAACAGCTAAACAAAGATTTATTAAATAATAATTTAATTAACCAAAATGACTTTGTACGTCCGAGTTGTGGTGACAGCAATCTCTTGTGTCCAGTTAATACTACACTCTACTTCTCTAATAGAGCCTGTCCAGAGAGTTTTTTACTGCTGATATTATTTGTTCAGAATTTTTCTACAGAACCCCACTTTAAAAAATCTCAACTATCCCTTTAACTCAATTCTCTTGCTTTACCTCAAAGGCCTGTGGCTAGAGATGGAGCTAGTGTACACAGGCTGCATTCAGATGACCCTGGAGACGAAGATGAACCTGTATAAGCTGGGTAAAGAGGGAGAGGGTGAAGCTCACGCCGTTCCTGAAACTCTGCAAGTGCGGTGAGGCTCATTTTAGTAACTCAGTGCATAAAGATGTGGCAAACGTGCTCGTATTCATGAACGAATGGGTCCAGAACTCACAGGTTCTAATGTTAAAATACAACTGGTGTGTTTTCCAGCTCCAAGCCGAGGCTGTGCATATTAGCAGATAGTGATGAGGAGTCTTCCAGTGCAGGATCCTCTGATGAAGAGGAAGTCCCTTCATCTGAACCACAGTCATCTCAGGGAGAGAAAAATACTATAGCAGCAGCTGATGGGTAACGTAACAGTTTCACTTGTGTTTATATTACAGAGACAGATAAACTATAGCTCATATAGGTCATAAAAAGTATGAACCATACCTTGATGGTGAAGTGATCAGAGTCTTTATCCTCTACAGGCACACAGGTGGAAGCACGGGCAGGAAAATCCTGAGATTTGTGGACAAGATAGCAAAATCCAAGTACTTCCAGAAGGCCACAGAAAATGATTACATCAAAAAGAAGATAGCTGAGGTGTCCAACATGCCCCTGATGCTCAGTGTTGAAGTCCTGGAGCTTTCTGGAACTCTGGCTATCAACATCCCTCCTCCCCCCACCGACAGGATCTGGTATTTACCTTAGTGGTATTTAAACTTCCAACATATTTGCTGCAAGCTGCATTTTTTTTGTGCTTTTCACCAACAGGTACAGTTTCCGAGTTCCTCCTAGGTTAGACCTTCATGTGCGGCCCATGCTCGGAGACAGAGAGGTCACCTTAACTCACGTGACCGAGTGGATCGAGAAAAAACTGCAGTGCGAGTTTCAGGTCGGTCCACCCGTTTGTACAAGTAGAAGAGGAACGAGTCACCAATCTTTGGACTAGCTGTTACATTCATTTTGTTTTCTTGTCAACAGAAAGTATTTGTTATGCCCAACATGGACGATCTGTATTTGCCTCTGATGACACCTGGCCAGGACAACCTGCCAGCATCCCAGCATTCCTCAATACACTCCTCATCCCACCAGTCGTCCACGGAGTCGCAGGAGTTCTTGTCAGAGTGGTCTGA
Source organism: Millerichthys robustus (assembly GCA_034783495.1). NCBI lineage: Eukaryota > Metazoa > Chordata > Actinopteri > Cyprinodontiformes > Rivulidae > Millerichthys > Millerichthys robustus. The sequence goes on from JAVKLF010000021.1 coordinate 8,732,693, forward strand.
CCTCGAGGCCACAAACATGAAGTAGTTCTTGTGCAGTTGTTAGGACAAAATGTGAGCTCCTACAGCAGCTTGTTGGTTATCCTGCATTAATCAATGCATGACTAAGTTCTCTTGAGGTCACAGCTCAAGACTGCAGAAATGCAAGGAGCAGAGACAGTGCCCCCTATTGGGAGGTTTGACTGTTGATCACCTGCATGAAACATGGTGTTACCGATAACTGGTCTTTTAAAGAAAGAAATTGTTTGTAACACATCCATCCACCTTCTATTCCTTTGTGCAGGTTTGTAATGTTGAGCAAACCAGGAAGTGTGATCATGGAAACCCTGATGAGCATTTAATTCTGTTTAAACAAGTGACTATGTTGCATGACGTTTGTCTGATTTCTCTGTGAAAAATAAACATATTTTTAAAAATAAGAAAATGTGTTTTATTTATTAATCTAGATTATATATATAAATATATATACATATATATATATGAGGATCTTTGTTGCCTCCTATATATACAGGGGACAATAGGAATGTAGAGTCCTAAGGTAGGAAAATTCTATTCAGATTTTTCAGACCTTTTTTTTCCCAGATCTTTAGATAAAAGTGCACATAAAGGTTTTCTTAGCAAAAGCTCTTGGGAAGATTTTCAGTGTTGGATTATACTTCACCAAATTATTTCACTATTTGACTGATTAACTGCTTTTTATATAAAAGATAAATAAATAAAAAATTTGTCTGGATAATTTGACATTTTTATTTTATTTGAACCAGTGTAACAATATAAAACCAATTTGTTACTTGTTAAACTGAGTCAATTTATTTTTTACATTTTGGAATAATCTTAAATGACTATATATTATCTTGTTGCTCACCTTTATATTAAATGTAAGTTTTTTATTTTGTAATATTTTTGTAACAATTTTTAAAATACTGTGATGGACTTGCGACCTGTCCAGGGTGTACCCCTCGTACTGTGACAGCTGGATATGGGCTCCAGTGACCCCCGTGACCCTGAAAGGAAGAAGCGGCTAACAGATAATGGATGGATGGATGAATTTTTAAAATAAATTATAAAATAAAAATAAAATAAAATAATAAAGCTCTCTAGCACCACCTACAGGACTTCAATCTTTATCTTTCGACCCTCCCATTTAAAGTAAGTTGTTCTCTGAAAACTATAGTTTCATTTATAGCTAATTGTTTTTTTTACATGTGACAATCATTTTAAAATAAGTTAAGCAGCATCTTAAAATATTTTTTAAGTTTAAATTTGCTGACCTCTAACTCGCCATTGCGTTGTGGTCTGCTGCGCATGCGCCGTCTCGAAAAGGAACTGTCGAGGTCGAATTGTAGGACCTTGTTCATTTTGGAAGCAAAAACAAAGCAAGCATGCCTTCGGACTTCGACAAAGATGCATATCCGGAGCCTCCACGGAAGACTCCGATCATAAATAAACAGACAGCAATTCCAAACCCAGTTGATATTATGTCTAAAGTGTTTTACTACACCGTGGACCTGCCTGTCTCCACGTTTAGAGGTAACCGGAGCTAACAATGCTAACATGTTAGCTCAAAAACACAGCTGCGCCAACACGGTTGCTTTAATATTCCGCGTTATTGCTTGCATTAAGTGTTTATTTAGTTGTAATTATAAGCTTTGTAATATTGCGTTGTCATGTTTAAACGTAACAAATCACCGTGCCGAAGCCTACATGATGGCGCAGACGTCATGTTTGTGACTGTTTATCTCCATGTTTCGTTGTTTATCCAGATACTATTAACAGCATACGGTCCAAAAACAAGCTGGTTTACTACCACCAGAGGTTCCGCCGTGTTCCGGACCTGACCGAGTGTGAGGAAGGAGATTTCCCCTGCTACTATGAAGCAGACATGCAGTGGAAGAGAGATTAGTGAGTAAAACAGTTGAAGTAATCAGAAATTCGGTTCCTGACAAACACTTATTTTGAAAGAAAAGATGAGCCCTAAACTTGAACTGGGTGTCATGATATGTGTCTTATAAATGCACGTGACTGTCTCCATATACTGTACAGGATGTGACATCACTTTCAGGTGGAATTGAGTTTGTCTCTAAAACGGGTTGTTTTCTTCACTCCACAGTAAGGTGGATCGGGAGATTTTAAGCATAATACAGGACCGAATGGGTGCCTGTCACCAGAGAGAAGGTAACAGCTACCAACAGAATTGTGCCAAGGAGATACAGCTGTTCAACGAGGTGGCCAGAAACTTCCAAATGTGTTGTAAGTCCCGTGCTGCTTGGACACTTTGAGACGCACCTGCACCACATCAAAATCTTTTTATTCTTGGATAAGTCCCTTTTGTTTTCACTTAAATTACACTGAACATGTAGAAGAGTTACTAATTATTTAGCTCAGGATAAAAACATTGTTTACACCAACATCGTATCAAAAGTTTTATCCAATCTGTTTTGTTCCAGATGGAGACTTGGGTGCAAACGCTAATGCGAGGAAATGTTTAATGAAGCAAAAAGAACGAATGATGGCTGCTCAGACACAGAGTGCTTAAGATCAGTTATCCTTTGTAATATGTAATAAAATTTGCGTGATAAAACTTCAGTTTCTTTTGTACCAGTGTACTTTTCCTTAAGATTCTGGGAATAGTGTTTAGTTTATAGATGTTTTAGAGATGTTTTTTTTTCTGAAGAAAAGTTTCCCTCACAATTACATTTGACACAAAACAGAAAGCTTCACTAAAAATAAACAAATACCAGAAGCAAAGTTGAAAACGTTTCATCAAAGGGGACAAATGGAGAGAAAAAAATTCATTCTGAATACTTTTAAACTCAGCAAATATGAATTACTGGGGAAAGAAAATGATTAAAATGCTTCTAGACTGTAAAGGTCTATGCTAAAGGAATAATTTCAACTGTTTTGTATATTACATAATCTAATTTCACTTCAGGGTTAGCTCAGTGTCAAACAGTGCTGCATGCTTTAAGACGGTTTATTACGTCAGTTTGAGATGAATTTGTGGGACCCACGAGTAAATCATTAAACATTTAGACACTGATGTAATTTACAAAAAAACACATTGTGGTGTTTCAGAGCTTTTATTCAATGATTCTCTGTACAAAACATTTAGGAGGCAGCGGCCTGCACAGCCTGGCCCCTCTGCACGGACACCCTGGTGTGAGTCTTGGCCAGATGGTCGGTGAACTCCTAAAAAAAAAAGAAGATGGTCAGACAAGATACAAAAACTAAGGCTTTACATCTACTGAAAACAATGTCAGGTTATGTACCTGGTATGGAGACTTTGTGAAAACGGTCTCCTTCCACAAATCAGGGGTCAGATAGCTGTAAGTCTTAGAGATGGCATCAAAGGTTGCTTTAGCTGAGGAGGAAGTAAAACAATGAGTGGATGCTTAACACGAGAATGCATCACAAAAACAAATGTATAGCTGTAGAGAACTGTTGAATAGTGAAATTGGGAACAGAAAAGACCAGAAGGATCTTCCTGCCGTGCAACATTCGTTACTTTCTCTCCTGATAGCGACAACCACACCACTGAAGAGGTGCGGCTGAGCAGATTGAGGAGAAACCTAGAAATGCAACACAAAGAACCAAAAAAAAAAAAACAGCGTACCAAAATTGCCAAGTGTAGCAGTGCAGCCCCTGGCAGAAGTGTAGCAGTCATCAATACCAGCCATCATAAGCAGCTTCTTGGGAACAGGGGCGGACACGATCCCTGTACCACGAGGGGCTGGAATCAGACGCACCAAGACAGAACCACAGCGGCCCGTCACCTTGCAGGGCACAGTGTGGGGTTTTCCGATCTTGTTACCCCAGTAACCTCTTCTGACGGGGACGATGGACAGCTTGGCAAGGATGATAGCTCCACGGATAGCTGTAGCTACCTCTTTGGAGCACTTTACCCCCAGACCTACATGTCCATTGTAGTCACCAATGGCAACAAAGGCCTGTAAACCAAAACAGTGATGCAGAGAGAAGCTTGCAACAAAATTAATCAAAAACCTTCAGAGTTGACACTCACCTTAAACCTTGTGCGCTGACCAGCCCTGGTTTGCTTCTGGACAGGCATGATCTTCAACACCTCGTCTTTCAGGCCAGAACCCAGGAAGAAGTCAATGATCTCAGACTCCTAAGAAATACATTTGAACATTTAAGTACAAGTTAAAATGTTACATTTCTCCATCAATTCTTATTTACTGCAGAAATTTCTTCTCAGGGTCACAAAAGAGAATCATCTATCTCACTCTGTCCTCACTCCAATTATCTTTATCTCTTCTTTAAGTGAATTCATGTCTACTCTGTCTTTTTCCTGGCAGCTAATACTACTAACATCTTTCTTCCAACATAACCACTATTCCTCTTATACATGTCTAAACTTTCTCAGCCTGACATCTCTCATATTACGAAGACAGTAAATGTAAGACATCACAACTCTGTTCACATGCAGCATACCTTGATGGGCAGAGAATACAGGTAGATCTCCTCCAGAGACTTGATCTTCATGTCCTTAACAAGGCGGCCCAGCTTGGTTACTGGCACCCACTAAAATAAATTTTTTTGTTTACCAAGCCACCTAAATAAAAAAAAGCTCTTTATAACAAAACATGACATAGAGCTCCGAAAACCTCACCTCCTTGTCCTCGGACTTGCCGCCCCGAGCACCACGGCCCCTTCCACGGCCTCTGCCGCGTCCACGGCCCCGACCGCGACCACCTGGGCCAAAACCACCGCGAAAACCTCCTCTACCACCGGCGTCGTCCGCCATTTGCTAAGAGTCGAGAAAAAACACTTATTAGGTCAGTAAAGGAAAAAACAGTGCTTACGCAATTGCCAGTCGCTAATGTAGCAAACGCGATTATCTTTGTTAGTAAATTAATGGAATTGCGTTATAATCTGCTGGGAAATACGAGCAACATTATGACAGAAGAAGTCGGTATGATCATTTAGGCTAGAAACTAACACGTTTAGCTACACGATGTTTGAGATAATTACAGATTTGAACCAGACTGAAAACAGAAGCACGGTACATACGTGATCCTTAAAACAGGAAGAAGGACCGGAAAAGGTTCTGTTAAGTTTTGTTAAAACTTGTTATCGCGAGACTTCCGTCTGAACAAAAAATGATCTCTGTTGCCTCCTATCGACAGTTATTAGAAACATCATGTGCAGTATTTCTGAATAATAATAATAATAATAATAATAATACAGCGATATAAATTGGTTAAACTGTTTTGAAACTGCAAAAAAGCCTTACTTGTGAATGACTTTGCTGTCCACCCCTCTTTTAAATCAGTGCAAGACATATTATAGTAAATATTTTATTTACAAAAAAATAATAATCTACAAGAACATCAATGCTCAAGAATCACTCATTTTAAGCCAGTACTTTATTTAAATACACAAATCTTTGGGAAATAAACACAAGCAAAAACACAAGAGTTGCCAAGAGTAGCAGCATTGTCCTCCTTTAACTACTGCTGCTGCTTGGAGTCCCACTAGAGCTGCTGCTCCCTTCCCCTAGGTCCTCGTCCTCCACCACCTCATGTAAATCATCCATCACCTCCAGGCTCTCACAGATTAGCCCAATCTGCCTCTTCATGTGAGCCATGGTGCTTTGCATCCTTTTCATCTTCCTCTGTAAGGCAACAGCAATGGCCCTGTGGTTCCTTTGCCTGGCCTCATACTCCTGCCTCAGCTGCTTGTAGCAGTTGTGCTGAGCCTGAGTGTGGTGGGTGAGTATGGTCCCGCAGCCCATGTGGCAGGGCTGGTGCCAATGCTCACAGTGACGTGCGTGAGTGTCCAGGTCTCTGCGGAGGAGCTGCGCCCTGCAGCCCTGGTACGGGCAGGGGATGAGCTCGTACAGACAGCTCATGCTGTGGCAGTACTGCTCTGAGAGGGGGAAGGTCTCTGCACAACCACGGATCTCATTTTTACACTGCGAGAGACAAAAAATCAAAGGCTGTAGTAATCAATAGGTATGACACTCACACCGCCAGTGAAACGAGATAAATACCTGCTGACAATAAGCAAAAAGCAGTTAAAATTCAGTCACTAAATTTAGCTATTTTTAGAAGATGTTTCCTACCTTGATCTTCATGCGCCCAATAGATTTACTCAATTTGAACATGACAAAGATCAAATTTGGGTTTACGGGCTTCCTGCAGCAGGGGCAGGTCTCCTGTCTGCACAGAATATATACTGATCAGTTTTTATTTATTCATTTCTAACATGCATACTGTTTACGTATTTTTACATTAACAACTTCAGAACCTTTTCAGCCACAGTAAGATGCACTTCTTGCAGAAGATGTGGTGGCATGCACTCCTCACTGGACACTTAAGGACCCCTTGGCAAATGGTGCAGATCAAATCATAGTCTGGAGCGTCCACAAACAGCTCCAAATCATAGCCCCCACTTTGTGTCGACACATCTGGGTCTGCCTGAAAATAAATCCAATGCTATCCTGGGTTAAAACTGTGTTAAATCAGATTTAATTATTTAGATATTAGAGGTATTGTACATGAAGATGGCAGATTGTCTTCATATAATTAATATATCCAGATATGAATATTCTCACAGCAGTCATCACTGCTGCCTACAATTTTTTTCAGCATAAAAGTGAAGACAATGAAACAGAATTAATCTGGAAAGTCATATGAGTGATCAGATGATTACAAAAATATTACTATTTTTTGACATTTCTAAACTTTATTTCTTTTTCTTTTTTAAAGAAACAAAAACAGAATGCTTACATGTTTGAATAAATTCTTAAGTTGACTTTTGATTCATTTAAATAAGTAGCTCAAAAAATAACTTGGTTCTTTAGAGAATCAGAGATCTAATTTTTGTAACTAACACACACACACACACACACACACATATATATATAATGTTGAGACTTGGCTACTAATAAAAAAAAATGCAAATCATGTTTTCATTAAATTACTGATCTGAAATTGTTCAAACTGAGTATAGGGTAAAATCAACAAAAACAAAGTATGTGTCTACTCACCATGTTAATCCTTTTCCGTCAGCTGTTTCCATCCCCGGCGCTGGTTTACTTCATATCGATCCCCTCCCATGTCACACACTGAACACACACCCTCGTTATCAATGCAGCACACACTCACACACACACGAATATTCCTGTCATTATGAGGAACGTCCGTCCGTTTCTAGCATCAAAACGTGAATAGCTCACACTGTTTTGTATTGTTCTCATCAACAAAAAGTCTAAGTTAAAAAATTTTTACGAACCACAAAACCCTATTTTATTTAATGAATTTGTCTTTTTATTCCTTAGATGTTAAACATCTTTAAAGCACCAGACAACGGACTTCTTTTATATCGATATTTATCTATTTACGTTTGTACGTCTGACCAATCACAGCTCTGTGCGCTCAGATGAACTTTTCCGGTATAATGACGTACAATCTGTGCGACTCCACTAGCAGCATGCGGGACGGTTGTTTGTACTGTAGTCAACGTGCAAAATATGTAAAAAGTGATTAATTTTTTTGTGTGTAACTGAGTAAATATTTAGAACTAGGTGTTTTTATCAATCGAAATGGCGAATAAAAATCTACAGTTTAAAACAAAGTAAGTGTGCGCTTCACAGGTTTTGTTGCCTAAAACAAGCTAGGTTAAAATTGCTAGCCTACTAACCTCTGACGAATCTTTTTGTTTGCAGTTATGCTGTTTCCAGCAAGATAGAGCCATTTTACAAAGGGGGGAAGGTGCAGGTGAGTTCATAAAAGTTGATAAGTAAAAAAGAAATGAAGTTAAATGTTCCAAAATATCACGTGCTAGGATCATTATTTATGATGCATAATCACCTGAATTACGGTTGCTTTAACATCTACTTTTGTCTGTATTTTTTTTAGATAAGCAATGATGAAAAGTACCTCTTTTGCACATGTGGCTCTCGTGTCAACGTATTGGAGATCAGCACTGGCAAGGTTATCCACTGTGTGGAGCATGTAAGTTCAGATTGCTGACATTTGGCGTCTAAAACCTCCTATGTCACAGTATTTAATTGTTCAGTCTAGATAAACTGGGAGTTGGCTCTGTGTCGTTTAAATAACTCTAATAAGTGTACTAAATTATCAAATTATAGCTGAAGTAATAAAAATACATAATTATAATTCACATTGTGCATATCTTATGTTTCTAATTATTAGTAGTGTCTTTAGTAATAAAACTGTTGTTTATTGGATTTTTTGGCAAATTAGTTTCACTTAGCCCTGATGATCTTTACCATAGGACAGTAAAAAAGAATAGTCTTTCACTTTATTGTGTCATCTCTCTGATAGTTGTTTTTTCACTCTTACTAATTTTTATTTAAATGAGTCTTTGAACTATAAGCACGTTCTCTTTGTATTTTTTCTGTTTAAACTTGTCGTGCAGGACGATCAAGAGGACATCACATCATTTGCCCTTAGCTGTGATGATGAAGTAAGCAAACCTCAGAATCACTAAAAACGTCACGGTATAGCTAATATTTTATAAGCTTTTAAAACAATTAAAAGTGTTTGTTAATATTGTTTATTCTGTGTTCAACCCAAGATGCTTGTAACGGCCAGCAGGGCTTTGCTGCTGAAGCAGTGGGACTGGAGGCAAGCCAAATGCATTCGCTCCTGGAAGGCCATCCACACTGTTCCTGTGGCCAGCATGACCTTTGACCCCACCTCAACTCTTCTTGCAACAGGTCAACGATGGCACAGATGGTAATAATCATCTGTTTTTAACTAGGAAAACAACGAAATTCCAGTTTTCTTCTCTGTTTTTTCTGTAGGTGGTTGTGATGGGACGATAAAAATTTGGGATGTGGTGAAGCAGTACTGCACTCACAACCTTAAAGGATCATCTGGAGTAGTTCAGTAAGTCCTAAGGCTACTTCTTGAGACAATCCGCAAAATGGCCGCACAGATCAGTTTGTCTTTATGTTCATTTTGTGTGTTTTAGCCTGGTCCAGTTTCATCCAGATATTGAGCGACTGCAGCTCTTCTCCTCCTCTCTGGACTGTGGCATTCGGGTGTGGGACCTGCGCTCCAGCCAGTGTGTGTGCATCCTGCAGAGCCACTATAGCGCTGTCACGTCCCTCAGCTTCAGCAGAGATGGTGGCACCATGGTCAGGTACTGCACACCCATCCTCTCTGCAGATTATAAATCAAACTGTGGACATTTAGGATTCTAAAGCTGGGTACTAAAGCAATGGTCGTTAAAATATCTTGCTCTTAACTTGTAGTTCTGGTAGAGACAAAATCTGTACAGTGTGGGACCTTAAAACTCAACAGCAAAAGAGAACTGTTCCAGTTTATGAGGTAAGATTGTGAATGCTGGATAGACTCCTTAAATGACATTTATAAGGTTTTGGTAAATGGACTGTACTTTTGGTCAAATGAACTTACTGGTTGTTGTTGCCTTTATCTCCAGGCTGTGGAGGGAGTCACACTTCTGCCTGAGAATACAGATTTATCTCAGATTGGAGTGAAAACCAATGACTTGCATTTCGTCACAGCTGGCAACAAAGGTTTGTCATGTAACCTTTATTAACATCTAATTTGTTTTTAGCATCCCAGGCAAATTTCACGTTGTTTTTATCCTTTAGGTGTGCTGAGAGTGTGGGAGGCGGGCACTGCTCGTTGTGTTTACACCCAGACCCTTCCATCTACCTCCACTTCTGTTTCTGAGGAAGATGAGGACAACAATCCTCGCAGTCTGAGGTACCTTTTCCACCTGCCCACCTCCTCCAGACTGGCTACAGTCACTGCAGAACATAACATACTCTTCTACCAGCTGCCTGAACTCACCACAACGCAACAAGTAAGTACGGTCTTCTATCTACATTTGTTTGGTTTTTATTTGCTGCAGTCTGAAAAAATGCTTTATAAATAATGCTCAATTGATTGATGACACAGACACTCTTCTCTCTTTTGCCTCCCGTAGTTTGTGGGTTACAACGACGAGGTGTTGGACGTGAAGTTTCTGGGTAAAGGTGACAGCCACATTGTGGTGGCCACTAACAGCTGTCAGCTGAAAGTGTTTGAGCTGCTCACCAACAGCTGTCAGATTCTTTACGGACACACAGGTGAGTCGGCAGCAGGGGGCAGTATGTGTCTGTATGAAACAACCTGAATGAGTGTCGTTATTTACAAGACATATATATATATATTTATATATTTTTTTTTTTAATAATGTGTTGCAGATGTTTATCTCTGCTCTGTTTTATCTGGGGGTTTTTTTCTCAGATACCGTCCTCACACTGGACGTGTTTAAAAAAGGCTCTCTGTTTGTAAGCTGTGCAAAGGTAAATGCAAAACTGTTGTGATGAAACAAAAATGAAGTTGTAGCCGCATTTCAGAGTTAAGCACATTCTGACATATTATAGTTTTTAATAACATTTAAACTATTTTGTGTGTGTTCAGGACCGCTCCATGCGTGTGTGGCACATGGACAGTGACAGCGGTCAGGTGCGATGTGTAGCTCAGGGCTCCAGCCACACTAATGCTGTGGGCTCCATCAGCTGCTCCAGGTAAAGATCCTGTTTAATGTCAGTTTTTTTTTTTTACCAATAAACACAGGTAAAGGGGTTGGATAGTTAATGTTTCAATAGTGTCAAAAAGACTGATTAATTGAGGAATATCAGATTTATGGGAAGATTTCCTGTTTTTGTTTGTGTCCAGGTTGAAAGCATCGTTTATCGTGACTGGAAGTCAGGACTGTACCCTGAAGGTGTGGGATCTACCCGAACAACTTCCTGCAGCAGGGACAGAAATCCATCAGTTAAGACCCCGCACTACAGAGAAGGCACATGATAAGGTACAGGATAAAAATAACCTGGCGCTTTAACCACCAAAACATTTGTGCATGTGTTACACGTCTCAGCGGTATTGAAACAGTTGTAACAAAAGATGTTTGTTCATGTCTCTGCTCCTCCTTTCTGCCGAGTGGAAAGCCTGTAAACACGAATACAGTAACCAGTGAATGAAGGAACGACCGCCGGCTTCTTCCCCAAACTCTGTCTGAGAAGCGGGGGGGCGGGGTCCCTCACTCTAGGCCTCCTGGTGAAACTTTGACTAATTTTGGTTCCCCTTTTTTTCTTCTTTGATTTGACATCATATACTGGTCAATTTCAGTAAAAAAAAAATAAAAGCATTTATATTACATTTCAATATGAATAATTTATGTGGTGGTTTATACTTATAAATATATTTTCTTGGTTATATAAAAATGTGATGATTGAAATATCCCACTTTATGGTGTATCACACATGCACACACAGAAATCTTTCACATCCTGTCTCATACAGACTAAAATCAGTCTAGCCGGTCTTGTAGACAGGCTTACGCAAGTTGATTCTTCTCAGAAGGAAGTGCTGGAAACTATCGTCCATTCTCTCCTCTGTGTCTTTGTTTTTTGTTCAGCAAGATAAAGGAAATAAACATTCTCACGTAGCACTTTCTCTGCTTAACCCCCATGTCTTTTGGCAATGCACAACGATACGATTTGTTTGTCATCGGTGAGGGGTTGCTTAACTTCCGTTTTGTTTTTCTTGCATCACATTCCTTCAGACAAATCTGAGAGTAGATCAGAGTAAAATCACAAAGGCTTGAAGTGTCGCTGACAGCAATGCAGTCAGAGAAAGGTTGAGAATTTGCTCTTGTTGGGAGAAAATACACCACATCCACTCTTAAAGCACCAAATTGAACCGTTTTTGTTTTCTGAACTTTACTAAAGTTGTTTTTATAATTACCCATCACATCTGAGACATGTAACCCCTCTTTTTGTCCTCACCTCTTTTTAAACATTTTTCCAGGACATTAACAGCATCTCAGTGTCTCCTAATGACAAGCTACTGGCCTCAGGGTCCCAGGACCGCACAGCCAAGCTGTGGTCTCTGTTGGGGGACGGAAATTTGAGTCTCCTGGGTGTGTTTCGGGGCCACCGTCGTGGGATTTGGAGCATTTGCTTCTCTCCTGTTGATCAGGTTGTGGCCACGTCTTCTGCTGACGGGACAATGAAGCTGTGGAGTCTACAGGACTTCAGCTGTCTGAAGGTGGGACTGGGGGTTAGACATGTCAGAGTAATCTGAGACATCATATCATCAGCAGTGATGGTTTTCTTTTGGTGCTGGGAGACTAGTTGGCATGTCACTGAGTGGTGTGTTTTTCTTTTATTTCTCTGAAGACATTCGAGGGCCACGATGCATCAGTTCTTAAAGTCATTTTTGTGAGCCACGGCACGCAGCTGCTGACCAGGTGAACACGCTCACTTATTTATTCATTTTTCTATTATGAATAGAAAACAAAGCGATATATCACACAGTGATATAAAAATCAGGTAAATCTGAGATAAATGTTGAAAACAAGTGGTTTGAAAAAGGCTGAAACTGCAGTTCCTGAATGCCTTTCCCTCGTAATGTTTTTATAATTCCGAAATTCTGATTACAAAATTATAGTAGTAATCATAAAAAAATGATTTATATCTTCATGCTACCCCTTGTCCTCAGTGGCTCAGACGGTTTAGTGAAGCTGTGGACCATAAAGACCAACGAGTGCGTGAAGACCCTGGATGCCCACCAGGACAAAGTTTGGGGACTCCACGCCAGCCGTAAAGACGACAAGATGGTGACGGGTTCGGCAGACTCCAACATCACAGTGTGGGAGGTGAGGAGCTGACAGACGCTCACCACCTAAACGCATAATGTGGAGACATTAATTAGACAATTATTAAGATAAAAAGCTGTTTTTTTTTATAGAACGAGGAAATGTTGTGTTTGTGCTCCACCAGGATGTGACGGCGGTGGAGCTGGCGGAGGAGCAGGCCAAGCAGGAGGATCAGATACTCAAGTAAGTTCTTTTCATCTCTTTAGGTTTGAAAACTTTGATCTTGCATCATCAGAATCAGTCTTGCATCATCAGTGCACTGCCTGTCAGTTTGTTCCGATCAAAACTGCAAATTTTTGTGAGATGTTCAACATATTTTTTATTTTGTTTCCTTTGGAATGTTCTTACTTTTATCTTCAAGAAACGAACACAGGCAACATAATTAAAAACGTGCCTCCCTGAAAGCTTTGTTTCTGCTTTAAAAACTCACCAGTACCCAAGTTTTCAGGTGTGCGTTTGTTGTGTTTGAAGGCAGCAGGAGTTGTCGAACCTGCTCCACGAAAAGAAATATCTGAAGGCCCTGGGTCTCGCCATCTCACTGGACCAGCCTCACACGGTGCTCACGGTCATCAGAGGTACAGGACTGATTCTCAGTTTGTCAAAGCTGAAATTTGAAAACCATGCAGACTTGTTCAACCCTGAACTCCCAAAAACATTACACAGAGTCAGTCGAGCATTGATGCAGAAACAAAACACTGCACTGTTAGAGAATAGTTGTTTACCAGATATAGTTTTTTTTTAAGCAATATCTGTTGGTGCACAAAATAGTTTATTAGAATGTGTTAAATATTCGGTTTGGATTGTTCTCGTCGTTCTCAGGGTTCGACTCTAGAAAGATGAACGAGACCAAAAATGAGCTTTGATTAATAAAGATCTACACCTACAGTTTATTTTGAATTGTTGTCTTTTGTTGCTTTTAGCAATTCGTCAGAGTGAGAAAAGCCACGAGTTGCTGAAAAAGACGATGCTGAAACTGCGAGTGGATCAGAAAGGTGACTTGTTAAAACATGTTTGGTTTTTTTTATAATGCCATGGCAGGAAAAATCTGATAAAAGACCTGAATTATAGTTTTAAAACTTTTAATCTGTTTTATTTATATGTGCCTAAATTTTCTGTCTATTTTGGTAAAACTTACCGTTTTGATGGTCTGGTTGCGTTCCGCTCAGAGTCGCTGCTGCGCTACTGCGTCGTGTGGAACACCAACGCCAGGAACTGTCAGGACGCCCAGGCCGTCCTCCAGGTGCTCCTAACCCACCTGCCCCCCGAGGAGCTGCTGCAGTACCAGGGAGCCCGAACCCACCTGGAGGGTCTGATCCCATACACAGGTCATCCAGACAAACCAGTTGGGAAAAAATGTAGTACCAATGTTTAAATTAACGGGGCGATTAAAATACTTGTCATATTTCTTCACTAAGTTATGCAGAAACTATTCCACAGAAACAAAAACAAATCTTATAGGAGGAAAAAAAGTAGTTTAAAGGCTTGCCAGATTAGTTTTGGCTTTTTTTGTTTCTTAAGTGCAACTATTTTATAAGCATTTGTTAAGTAGATATAGGCCTATAGCCTTGTCAGTAAAAAAAAAAAAGCTTACCAGTCGCATTCAATTATTGTTTCTTTGCTGTGATTAATTTAAAGCAGAATTCTTTTGTTTTCATCCCACAGAGAGACACATGGAAAGGATCGG